>APFE030311260.1:3382-40768 GCA_000404065.3 Pinus taeda | reverse complement strand
TCTCCTTTTTGAGAGTCTGTGTGGTACTCTCAGCTGTAATCTGGTATGCAATTTCCCTTGCTAGCAATTTTTCAGGGACATATAAGGGGAGGACATGAGGATTGGCTCTGCCAAAGACTCTAATATAAGTAAAATGCTCTTCACCAAACCAACTAGCTACTGCTGGCAAGTCAAAAGAGGCTAGGTAGGAGATCCTTGAAATGGGTTTATCAAAAATTGAATAATAAACGGGAACCATGAAACCGTTACAAATCTGATACAAGTGGTTTTTATAGGATGACTTCCACATCTTGCGATGATAAATATGAATGGGCGAGGGGTCCTGTGTAGTCCACCTCCAACCAAGAATAGGGAATTCAGAATTGAAACACAAGGTATCTAGGATATATGCACTATAGTAGAATGGGGGAATTTTCCTCTCAGTGACTCTAGTTTTATTCCTAAAGTCACTAACAGCTACTGCTAGCTTATCCGAAAGGATAGTAGCGCAATCCATAATCGTGTTGTTTACTGCCGCCTCCATAAGAGGAACCATCTCAATGGTAAAAATGGCAGAGTCGTGTAAACCCCACAATCTACACATCATTATACCCGCATAGCAATAAGGAGAAGCCAAAGAGTCGACCGAATACTAACCGGAGGATTCGTGCTTGTGTTTATTTGGATTTTGCCTCCAGTCCTTGATAGGTTCGGACTCAATCTCGTTCTCGCTCGCAAACTTCTCCAAAAAGGCGCTATTGTATATCTTCTTCGGCTTAGGCAAATGATACATTTGCCTCAGGTCTTCTGGCTTAAATGACCCAAAAATCCTTCCATCCCTTGTGCTGAAAGTTCTGTCCGTAATGGGGATTTCTTCAATCACCCATCGCACAACATCTGTATATGGGAGAATTTGCTCCCTTGCTACTATCCTATGGAGGAAAGAATCAGCCAAATCCTTGAGAGTGCATTCCGACTTTTTTAACGAATCTGCGGTAGCTTCTTCAACCATCTGCGTTGGTTTCTCGGCCTCTATTAAGTCATAAGTCCCTTGCCAAGTTACTCTGGCGAGGCCTGTGCATGTTGTGTCGGATATTAGGCCTTTTTTGCTGTTTGCTGTGGCTTGTCCTGCACCTGGTGGATTGGAAGCACCTGCGATTTTCTTTGACTTCTTACCCATCATGCCCGAACTCCTGTCTAAGACTGATTTCTGCACAGAGAGGCAATTTGGCATAACACAGAGAAATAGCTATGAAACTTTCAATTTGATAGCGAATGAATAGATGCGCACTGATATATTTTGCTTTTCAAAACAGGCGCGGAGACAATCTATGGACAGATCTTAGGACATGAATCCTTTAAATGACCGTATAGAGCCTGCCACCTTATAAATGCCCATTATATCAATAATTGGTCGTGAGATCTCTTTAAGCATGCAATGGACGTATTGGCGGCCGAGCGGGAGTGATTATGCCTTAAATAATAGTAACTTGAGCTTTCCAATCACTTTAACGGCTTTCTATTGAAAACCGTGCCTTATCGCATCGCATCGGGGGCTATAACAAGTCTGGCTTAACAGTGCCTTGAGTATCGCCGATCGCCGATTGCGATATCGCATCGGCCAAAGGCATATGTGCATTAAGTTTTGAATAAGGGGACCCGCCGATCGTCGATTGCGATTTCGCATCGGCGAAAGGCATATGTGCAATGATATTAAAACAAAGGGGATGTGCCGATTGTCGATCACCGATGGCTTATCGCATCAGGCCTTTGATATGGGGTGCTTTGGTGGTGCATTTGGGTATCGCCGATCGCCGATCGCCGAATACTATATCGCATCGGCGGAAAGCCTTATGCCATTATGTTGTGTCCCTCATGTCATTGCGATATGTGATCTTGCGATCGCTTTATCGCAAATGACCAAATATTTGCTTTATTTTTCTTTTTTAAATGAATATTGCTTTAAAAGGCTTTTTTATAAAGCGCTGCTTTGATTATCAGACTTTTGTTAAGTAAAAGTTTTGATATCAATTTTATTTTAAAGGGACCCATTTCACATTTTAATATTTTTATGGATAAAAATAACATGAAATGGGGGGTTGTTTGTAAAGCACAACAGTTTCTAAGCTTGTCACTTTCTCCTTTAGACTTTTGAGCTCGGTTGCCTGGATTGACATCTCCTCCATGGCTTTTACTAGCTTTATTGGTTTCTCTGTTGATGTGCCTGCTTCTGTAGACTCAGTTGTGATTGGCAATGTTGTGGTAGGTGGAGGTGTAAGTGCCAATGATGCTACCAATGTAGAAGGAACTGTTGTTGTTACTGTGGGGATGGCAGTTGTGGAAGTTGTTGCTAGGTCACTTTGTTTAGACTGTATCAAAATGTCCAAATCCTTTTCTGTCTCTTTCAATTGGTCATTTAGATTTAGGACCAAGTCCATGAGCTCCTCATGTCCTTTTTGTGCCTCCAAGACTTCTACTGTTTGTGGGAGATGAAACTGGGGGATCTTGAGCTGTTTCTTCAGAGCAGCTATATCATCATTCTTCTTCTTTATTAATTTTTTAGTGGCCTTTACATATTTTGGATCATGTCCCAACACAATGACTAAGTCCTCTAAGGACTTGATTTTGGTATCTTTGGCCTGTGAAGAGGCCTTCTCCAATTATAACTGAGCTGATATGTTATTCAGGGAATTTTTCAATTGGTCAATTGCAATGGCTTTCCTTGTCAACGTGGAATAAATCATCTCCCCTGTCTGCTTGTGTAGCTCAATCTGGTCAATAGGATGAATGTCCTCTGCCAGTACCTCAAAGTCTATCTTTTTGAAGTCTGCTACTGTTCTTGATTGTTAATTAGTGGGCTTCATGAATATCATTTTCATATTCCCCTCTTTTACATCATAGGCTGAGATAAGCCTTGTTTGATTGGTAGGGGCCATCTTTAAGTACTGTGCATAGGTTTGGGCTTTTAGCCTCTCATTTATGGATTTTATGTCCTTGTATCTTTCTCTGATGTCTTCATCTCTGTTAGTTGTAATCCTGAATGAAGACACTTCAACACTCTGCTACCTTTCCAACATATGAGTGTGTGATGTGGAAGGTTCTAGTGTGCCCCCAGAGGGAGTGTCATGCCTGCTTCCTTCTCTTTTTTTGTTGGTGGCCCCAATTGTTTCTTCTGTGAATTCCTGTTCAGAGACAGGATTTATCCTTTATCTTTTAACTAAGCTAGTCTCTACATAGGCCTGTGACGTGGCTCTGCTTGAAGTACTAGCCTCTTCCCTATTTCTTTTGAGGTTTTTCTCCTCATTTAGAGGATTTTGCAAGACCGGCTCTGGTATACCTGTTTGAGTTAGCTCCTCTGATAGGTCTGGTTGTTCCGACTCTTCTTGTATTTGGGATTCTTCTTCTACATGTGATTCACTTTGTTCCTGTGATTCTCCTTCTACTTGTGATTCACCTGGTACCTTCAGGAAAGAACATTCATCAATCTATTTCTCTAAATCAATCAGTGTGTTTTCCACAACAACTTTAGTACTACCCCTATCCTCTAAAGTGTTTTACACCCACTCCAATTCTTTGGCATATTTTTCTATTTCATGGATTTTGTGATGAATATAAGGATGCATCTTGTTTTTCTGTTTTCTACTGCATATGAAGTCCAAGGGATCATCTCTCCATATGAAGCTCTATTTTAGATTTAGTCTTTGAAGGATTTTCTCTACTTCCTTTCCAGCTTCTCGGCTATTACACACAAAGGGGCCTAGTTGATCTTTGATTCTGAGCCAGGCCTTCATTTTGGCTTTGACAAAATGTACCTCATCTAAATGTATTATCTCCCTATAGTACTCCAGAGAAAATAATATCATTGGGAGGTATCTGGGTAGTTTATATGGAACCAAATCATAGCCATAAATCCTAATTTCAGTGTGGCTTTGGTACAAGTACCAATCCCCCACTTTGTGTTGTTTTGAGAGTTGTAAGATCCTCCTTATATTTGAACTGATTCTTGGAGGAGGGATTCCTAGTAGCGTTGTCACAGCGGGATGTACAAATAGGTCTATGAAATCTGTATATGGATATGGAGAATCACATTTATGGAAAAATGGAGTCCAGAAAATCACTGACTTAGGGTGACCCTTTGTATCAAGCTTCTAGATAGTAAATGGGAACTTATCAGCTTGGTAGTGTAAAAAGAGGTGATACAAGACAGAGGAATACTTAAAGACTCTCTCATTACTCATTCTTAGAAATTGGTCATGCATCCTATCAGCTATAAAGTTGGCATAATCATAAATGACATTAGGAGGTTGTCTTAGAGTAAATATGGACAGAAAAGCCAAGATGATTTCATCTATATACTCACTAGTGGTGTAACCTAAGACACTAGAAATCATTGCTACAATGTCCTGACCAAATGAGGAAAATATGGTGGCCACATATGGAGGAGGATCTTTTTGGACATGCTTTTCCTCCCTGATGAAGGTTTGGAACATCTCAGCAAGTTTTGCAGTGGTAAGCTTGGGGAATTGGTCTAATAGGTCTTTAATTGAAATATGAGTTATATTTTGCATTGGTTGAAGTTGGAACATTTCATTTATTGATTCATCAGTGATGGTGGAAAGTATAGTCTAGTTTGGGGACATCACTTCTCTTCGGCTGGGGATATAGTTTGCATGGCAGTAATGGACAATTTCTTGGAAAATATGAACTTCAGGGAATTGGTACTTTGGTAAATTAGACTCCCAAAGACCAATTTTATCAGCATGGTTCAGGTGTTGATCTTTATATCGGCAGTATAGCTTAAGAGGGGACTCAAGGACAGAGGTGTCCTTGATTTGGAAATATTTATCAGCAAAGGGGAAGGTGGTCCAGGTCCAGGTGAGGAGTGGAAATTGGTCTGACATCCATGGCAATTGGGGAAACCATTCTCAGTTCCTGTGGATTTGAAAATGGGGGAGGTAAATTTTAGTCTTTTAGGGAAATGGTGGTTCACTTCTAGGTGGGTTTTAAGTTATCAGAGTTTCTCTTTAATTTCAATTAAGAACACTCAGCAATGTGCTCTGAAATTGACAGGGTTTTCAGTGAATTATGGTTTAAATACCTAGAATTCGAAGAAAACTGGGTCTGAACAGGGTAACTGGAAACTATGAATGGTTGAAAGGGCTACGAGTAGGATGGAAGGCAATCTAGGAGCTTTGTAGCATCTTCAGGGTGCAATTGTACGTGCATTGACAACTTGGAAATTTGCAAGTGCGTTCATGGAATTTTACAGTTGAAAAAAATGATAAAAACAATAATTTGGGGCTTTTTTGGCTTTATGCGTGAAAATCAATTTGGCGAGTATGAGTGTACAGTGGTTGTTTGTCACATAGCGGGGTGAACAATGGTTGTTTTGGCATGTAGTGGGCTAGCGGTAAGTGGTTTTCTTTGCATAGGTTTTGGGCGCTTGGCGGTATTTGGGGGAGGCCACTCGATTCCATACATTGAGCGCCACGTCGCTTCGGGAGTCCAGTGGAAAACAACACTTTTCGGGTGGGTAAGTTTTAGATTTCAGGCCCTTCTAAAATCAACATGGGGCATCAGATGGGGAGGGGAGAGATCCTGTGGTGGTCGGGCAATGGAGTTACATGGAAGGTAATGGTGGGGGACCGACAAGCATTTAAGTGCGACGGTTTTGGTTTAATGCGAGATTAAGGTGGGGGTTAAGGTATCGGGCGGGATTTAATTGGGTTTTTTAACTAAATTAATTGAGGATTGATTAGCTAGTGGGTCCGGGGTAGAAAACCTTAGTCTTTATAATTAAACTAGGGTGGGATTAATTAATGTTGTGAGAGTTAATATATATACGGGAAACGAGTTTTTATTAGTGATTTAATAAATAAATTAGTAATTTAGTCAAATAAGTGGAAAATGGGCACAATATCGCAAATATATGATATCTTGTCTTTTAATGCTTTTTTATAATCACATAAAGACTTAGGATATAGTGTTTTTATGGGTTTTTGATATGAAAATGATTTATGTGGGGGAATGAACACCTTTCCTAGGTAAAAGTAATTTAACCTTAGGAAAAGAGTATTATTAGGAAAAATGAATGAACTGAAGGGGGGAATGAATGTTTATGAGGGGGTTTTAGAACTTATTGCCTATAAGTCATTGAGCTGAGGGTTCGATCCCTCCAAAAGTCAGAGAAATGCTCTGAGCCTCTTGACTTAGGGTTTTTAAGTACTTTGAACTTTATTGTGGGAAATTAGTTAAGTAAAAGGTGAAGTGAATGAGGGAAATTAATTAATTGACTTTGATATCCATCTGCATGCTTGAGTTCCCATCACATTTGAAATACATGTTGAAAGATGATAAATGTGCTTTTGCCTAGTCAATCACCACACTTTTTGCAACCTTTCTTCTACTTACCCACCTACTCATCCTACCATTTTTAACTCACCTTATTAGGGTGCATTTGAGCTAGCAAACCCTTATAAGACATTTTTCTTTCTCTTTACAATAGTAAACTAATTAAATATAACCTTATTACATCCAAGGGCTCAAACTAAATAGTTGAGCTCCTTTTATTTATTCTACCTATCTAATTATCTACCAAGATTAAACAGTTTGGTCAGATATTTATTCTCTATCTATAGACATGAAATTGAAACATGAAATATCCAAGTTTAAAACATTTTGACTATCATGGATTATGGAAAAGGTTACAAACTACACACAATCATTTATTATGCAAAAAAAATAAATAGTAGTGGCATTTTGGCTTACTCATTTTCATGGTCTTTTTGTTTCCTTGGGGCTCATATTTTTCATATTTTTTACCTTTTTTTTCTTTTTGTCCTTCAATTTTTCTTTTAGGACATACCCTCTTTACATTTTTTTATCTTTTCAATATGGAAAGCATTTGCAGAAAGCAAAGGTATGTACATATTACATGTTTAATCTCAGTCATTCAAAAATTATGACTCCTATTGGTATAGGAACCTAATAATGGCTCCACTTGGGGATGGCATTTCCTGGTTAAATGTCAAGAACTTTGTAGACCAATGGCCTTCTAAATTGTTGTTATGTTACTATGTAACTTTTCCCTTTTGAAATTTCTAAATTATTGTTATTTATGATAGTAAAACTTTTGAAGCTTAGGGCCTTCACTTTGGGCTTTAACTTCAAAAAATCACCTTCCAAACCACTCTATACTTTTTGAAAGTAAAGTATGTACACATGATTAGTGAACTTAGTAACTAGGTTCAATGTAGTGTTTGAGCATTCGACCATTAACTGGTCCTCCTTCTGCTTCTATGCCATCCATTTCTCTAAGGAAGAAAGCATTATTACCTCTGAAAGCATAAAAGATATATGGGCCTTTCCATAGGAAATCAAATTTCCCATTTTTACCTTTATCCTCTCTTCTTGAATCCCATTTTAAAACTTTTTCCCCTAGTTAGAAATCCTCTGCCTTAGTCCTTTTATCAAAAGCCTTCTTGATCTTTTCCTGCACAACTTGAGATCTGATGTACACTTCATCCCTGGTATGTTGTAAATGAATTGTTTGGTTGATTCTTCTTTGGATGTCATTTGGTTCAACCTGCAATTCTTGGAGTAGCTTCAGCACTGGTGTTCCCAAGGAATATGGGAAAACAACTTCCATTCCATAAACTAATTGATAAGGACTAGTACCAATGGATTTCTTTGTGGTTAGCCTGTTTGCCCACAAGGCATTTACTAGGTTTTTGTTCTATTTTTTCTTGTTATCCTCCAACAAGTTTTTTATGATATTCACTAAAATCTTGTTTGAGTACTCTGCTAGTCCATTTTCTTGAGGGTAATAAGCTATGGAGTGACCCAGGGTTATATGATACTTGTTATAGAAATCAATCATTTTCCTAGATTTGAAAGCTACTGAATTATCAATGATGATCTTGGTTGGGCACCTAAATCTAGATAGGATGTTGGACTCAAGGAAGGTTATTATAACAATATCAGTGGCTTACCTTGATGGTATGGCTTCTATCCATTTGGTAGAGTAATCTATAGTAGTGAGGATCCATTTGTGTTGGTTAGAGGAAGGTGGATGAATTTCACCAATGAAGTTAAGACCCCATTGTTGAAAAGGTGCTTAAGCAAAGATTGGTTTCAAGGGCAAGGGTAAAATCTTTTTCTTTCCTTCAAAAATATGACATTTATGACAAGAGGTTACAAATTTCTTTACATTAGAAAACAAAGTAGGCCAATAGAAATTGGCTCTAAGAATCTTGTCAGCTATGGTTTTCCAATAAATATGTCCTCCACAGTCACTTGCATGAAACTCTTGTAACACCTTGTCATATTCTTCTTTCAATAAACAATTAAGAAGGATACCTTCATGATTCCTCCAAAGTAAAGCATTGTCAATTGTGCAAAATTTTAAAGATTTCATTTTAAAAAATATTCTTTTGGTCCTAGATAGTTCAGGAGGAGCTTGTAGATTTTGTAAAACATATATGATGTTAGCATACCATGGTGATTCAATAAAGGCCTAGCTAATTGGTGGAGTTTCCATCTCCTCTCCGTTATCCATTTATGTAATAAAATTTATATCTAAGGCCTGACAGTTCGATTCAGCCATGAGCTTGGCTAAACCTTGGCCTTTGATTAGCTTTGTTGATTTGATTTCTAGGTCATATTATACTATAGTATCAATCCATTTCCCTCTCTTTCCATCCAGACCATCTTGAGTTAGGATATCCTTGACTACTGCATTGGGGACATAGGCCATTACATTAGAATATAGAATGTAAAATCTAAAATCTTTGATAGCTTTGACCAAAGCAAAGGCTCACTTTTCCATTATACTGTATTTTAGAGGGGCATCTCTCAAGGATTTGCTAAAAAAGGCAATAGGTTGTTCATAACCCTAATCATTCTTCTGTAGTAGGACTACAACAATTATATGTTCTGAGGCAAAGGAAAATATAATTAAATCCCTATCAAACTTTGGATTGACCAAAAATGGTGTTTTTGTTAAGGCTAGCTTAATATCTTCAAAGGGTCTCCTAGCTTCAATGGTCCATTTTATGGTCGAATATTTCTTCAACATGTTATTCAATGATCTAATTAATTCTGCTAAGTTAAAAATAAATCTCCTAACAAAGTTGATTTTTCCTAAAAAGGCTTGTACTTCTCTGATGCTCCTAGGATGTTGTATTTGTAAGATGGCCTTAATTCTTGCAAGATCTATTCGGATACCATATTTAGAAATTATATGGCCTAATAAATTTCCCTCTTCTAACCCAAATAAAGATTTTTTGGTATTCAAAGAAATTCCATACTTCCTACATTTTATGAAGACCTACCTTAGATGATCCAAGTGTTGTTTATTATATTTTGAGAACACAGTGATGTCATCTAAGTATATTACTAGGAAGTCATGAATTTCATTAGAAAAAGCTATGTCCATGGCTCTTTGGAAAGTAGCCCCTGCATTCTTTAATCCAAATGTAATTTTCACATATATGAATGTGCCCCAAGGAGTAGTGAACATTGTTTTAGCCTAGTCATTTGGATGAACTAAAATCTGATTGTAACCAGAAACCCCATCCAATAATGAGATTCTAGTTGACACTACTACCCTTTGTAATAGATGATCCATTTTAGGGAGAGGGTAATTGTCTTTAAGTGAGACTTTATTAAGATTCCTGACATCAACACAAAGTCTAATCTTACTAGTATTTTTCCTCGTGGGCACCAAATTTGAAACCAAATCAGAGAATCTAATTGGTGCTATTATCTTGGCTTCATACATCCTTCTGATTTCCTTTTCAATAGAATGCAATAGGATGGGATTAATCCTCCTAAGCTTATGTCCGAAAGGTTTCTGGTTTTCTTTTATGGGGATGGTATGTTGTATTATGCTGGTGTCATAGGACTTGAGGTCCTCATAACTCCAAGCAAAGACATCTTGGAATTCCTTTAGTAATTCAAGTTATTTCACTTTTTTAGTAGGAGGTAAGGACTTTCAAAGTTTTATCAATTTTGGATTTTCCTCAGTACCTATATTACACTCAATATCATATTTTAAGGGTTCCATTTTTGGTTTTCTAGGGACATCATTTGAATCAAACAAGTCTTCCAAAGGAGTTAATCTTTTGGTCAAAAATTTGTCTTTGAGATTAATTATTTCAAAGTCTTCATTAATTATCTCATCAATTTCAACTTGTTTTAGGTTTTCTACATCTAATTTTGTAAATTTAGTGGGATGAAATCTATCTATCTCTTCCTCTTCTATTTCATTAATTTCTATTGTATCTTTAAAATTAGGATCTAATGTTATGTTGGTATCTACATTAATATTTACAATTTCTTCTTCTAAAGTTAAAATATTATTTATCTGTTGGTCATTAGTGAATACATGCCAGTTTTTTATGTTATCTGGGATAGTAGGTCTGTGCCTCACCTTAGCAGTGTGCTGATGGTTAGGTTGAAATGGTAACTTACAAGTGCTGGCAAACATTGCTAAACTATGAGCCTGCATATTATGTTTCCTTGGGAGGACTGCAAGCTTAGTTTCTAGAAAAGTGTTCAATATTTCTACAACTGTTCCTCTATAAAAACTTAACCTAGGATCTTTGGTCATATATACAACATTAATTTGTTTTATAACCAACTTAGAATTTCCCATAATAGAAACTCTTATAGCTCCTAACTTTCTAACAAATTTGAGACCTAAAAGAAGTTCTTCATACTCAGCCATGTTGTTAGTGCATTTGAAATTTAGTCTGTAAGCATGGCCCTCTGAGTGATCATTCTCTAAATTGTATATCCACACTTCTGCTCCTGCTCCTAATTTATTCACTGACACATCAAATTGAAGATGCCATAATATTTCATGTTCATAATTCTTATTGTATGGGGGAACAAAATTTCCGTTGATTATGGTGTCTTGATCATCTTTTTTACTTGAAATCTCTTGATTTTGGACAATTTCATTTTGAGCTTAACTACAATTTCTTTTGGTTATGAAATAACGTTGTTTGAAGTAGTTTCTTGTGCTTGATCAGCATTGTACAGAATAAAAGAATCGATGTCAGAATGCATGGAATAGATAGGAATGTTTTGAGGCCTATCTTGGATACTCACTACATATTTCATTATGGTTTCTCTGTATAGTTTTTTAGGATGTCCAAAGATTGAAATTATGGTATATAACATGTCAAGTTGCAAAGATCGTTGGAGTTTAGCCCCCAATGATCTAGACAATAGCATGCCATATTTAGGTGGTATATCAACAACAACTATATCCATGAGAATGGTTTTAGCAGGATATTGTACTAAGGAAACACACAGGTCTTTAATTAACCCTAGACACTTTACTTGACTTGAGTCAAATGAAAATAGGTCCTTGTAAGGCCTAGTAATGTCTAAGTTTAATTTTTCCATAACAGATTTAGGCATTAAATTATGTGAAGCCCCAGAATCTAACACTGCATTGTGTAATATTTTCTCATGAATGTTAAAGCTAATATAAAAGGGTGGTATCCCTCCTTCTAGTGGTTTGCCATTAACATCAGGACCGAATATAAGCTTAGGCTGATCAGTAAACAAGTTGACATAGTCTTCATTCTCAACGAAATTTAAGGTTTTTCTTATTTGATATTTATAGGTTTCATTTTTAATCAGCTCTGTTAAGGGAACTGAGATTTTTAGTTTAGCCACCTCTGCTTCCAAACTGAAAGGCAAAGGGGCTTTCTCTGTTTGAGGGCTTGGAATTTTCATGGCAATAGTTTGAGTAGATTGTTATTCTTTTTCTGTATTTGAAGTATCTTTCTATGGATTTTCTAATATGGTGTTTGGAGATTTCTCCACTGTCTCCTTGGAAGCGATTGAAGTGCATGGTTGGTCATTAAGGGGTTGGTCATGGGTTATATATACAATGGTGGTATTATAAGAGTTCTGATTTGGTCTAGGGAGGATTTGGAGAGTTTTAGTAACTGGAGCTATTTTGATTTTCTTAGGTTGATTTGGTACTGCTTTCTTGTTTTGGTCAGGAGTATCAGTGTTATTTTTACTCCTCAAGTTCTACTATTTGTGCACTTGGAAGATAGTAGAATCATAACCTTTCTTATAATCGAATGATTCTCCAGATTGGATCTACAATTGTTGAAGCATATGTAATTCCTGATCATCTTGAGTCAAGAAGACAGTTTCCTCTTCATCTAATCCCATTAAGTTAATTTGTGTGTCTTGTTTAAGGTCTTCCGAATGGGATGTTTTAGCATAGTTTTCTTGAAAAGGAGGCCTACTATTCTAATCAGGTCCATTTTTTCCAATATTTTGATTTTGATTCTTTCTAAAGCTTGGATTTCTCATTGGAGTTGCTTGTTGATTGTCTCATTGAGGCTTCCTTTCAATGTTCTCTATCCTATCCATCAATTTTTCCATTCCTTTGGTTAGGACATCTATTTTAAGGTCAGAGGGTGAGGCTTCATCTTTCACTGGTCCTCTCCTTTCATCCCTAACCTTGGCTCTTTTTGCTAGAAAGTTGGCTTCTATTCTAACTGCTACACTTTGTATGTCTTCTAAAGTTGGAGGATTTCTCTCTCTAAGTTGGAATGCCATATCAGTATCAAACCCATCAGGAAAATTTATTAGAGCTGAGCCAAGTGGGGGTCTAAGATTGATTGGTATTGCATTGTATATGTTGTTAAATTTGGTACAGTAATCCTGGACTGTTTCATTTGGTCCTCTTCCGATGCTCTCATATTCTGAAAGAATCTACAAAGGGTTCTTTTTCTTTTCCCATATATTTAAATTTTTTTGATAAAATACTTCTAAACTATCTATGCTATTAGTAGGAAATAGTCTAAACCATTTCCTAATATCACTAGATAGAGTCTGAGAAAAAAGTCTCATTTGAACATCTCCAATATCAATTTCATGCAATTCAAAATAATCTATCATCTTGTTTGCATTTTGTTGTGTATAAGGTCATATGCCATCAAATTGGACAATTTTGTTCTGGTAGTCTTGTGGCATGACACCCAATGGAGTAGGTAACACAAGATGGGTATATCTATTTTCCATGGCTCTAAGTTGAGTAGGGCTAAGAAGTGGAGTTGGGGTATGAGGGGATGATACAGTAGTTGATGGAAAACTAGGAGTAATAGGTGTCTTATGGGTAATGATAGGTTGGTAGGGGAGTAAGGGTATGAATGGAGGTGAGGAATGAACTTCAGAGGTGGAGGGGAATAATGATGAACTAAAGGGAGTTGAAACTATTTCAGAAAGCTCAGGGATCTTAAAAGTAGTAAGGGGTGACTGAGGGGAATTTAAAATATACTCATCCATTTAATGGTTTGCCTTTTGGACATCAAGATCTGCAATAAATTTGGATCTAGAACTATGTCATCAAGTGCACTTTGAGACCAGGTTCTAAATAGGGAAAGGTCCAATGACTCATCAAAGGGGAGGTCTTCTAAAAACAACCACTCATTAGGGCATGAATTTGATTTGATTGAATGAGTTGGACTTACTAAACTTTCTTGTCTTCTGGATCTTATCGAAATCAAGTTGGGATTATCCAATAATGGGGTGGGGTTTGGATTAGGATTGGCCCTAGTATAGTGAGTCCTCCTTGAAGCCATAGTTTCGAACTTTTCTAGTTATTTCTTTTTATAAAATTTTGTAAATATCTTCGAATAAACCGTTCAAGAGGCTTGAAATAAAGATTTGAAATTTTCTCAAAGGTTTATTAATATTAAGGATTTGAGATTCCACATTATGATCGCCACTGTGTTATCACTTAGAAGTTTTCCCTAGAAGTTATCAAAAGAAGGAATAATACGAGGTAACCACCAATCTTTAGACTCGGGTTCTAGCCAACCTAAGTCTAGAGAGGGTTCTCTCTTTATAATTTAACTTTGTTTGAGCGAGGATTTTAGGCTAGTTCTTAGTGTTCATAAGGTTTTGCTTTTGGTTGGGTGGTGGAATTCTAGGAACAAATGGATATAGCTACTTTCTTCAAGCCATTGGGCTATGGAGTCAATAAAAGGATATCATAACTGGATCAGATCATTATAGGGAATGTTCATAAGGCATGCTAGCAAATAAAAAGGCAAATATTCAAGGGCTCATGGATGGAATGATTCTAACTAGGGTGAAGGGCACTTAAGAATCCTTGGACAGGGATCAGAATGAGGAACATAGGGTAATCATCAACATAGGGCAATTAAGAATCCTTTGCTACATAGACCAAAAGGAAAACTACGGAAGCTAAGTAGAAACTAAGAAGTCCCTAACTAAGATAGTGTAGCAGAAAACATTAAGAATGTAAACAGTCAAAGAGAGAGTGCATTTAAGCAAGTTCTGAAATATCATTCCTAGTTTAACATTTAGATAACACATATGATTATTAAGAAACGTAAGGAAAAACAATAATACACATAAGAGAATACTTATTTGATTTTCGCTTTACACAAGAATCATGAAACATATCTGAGCTTTATTCCATGATCCAGCAAGCCAATCTAGTTTTTTGATACAATAGGACTTTCATTTGAGAGAAAAGTCTACATAAATGTCTTCAAATCCACCCCAAATACTTCGAAATATGAAGTATTTATACAAAAAATAATTACAAAATATCTCATAACAGTTTGAGATTTAATTTAGGAAATAAAAATATCTTTAATCATGAAGATAGAGACAGATGGAAAAATGCATCATGTTGTCCCTTTTATTGTGGTAGTGTTGGCTGTTGCAGTTGAGTTGTGGCCCTTTAAGTTGGATGATATTTGTAGCATTTGTACACTGGAATCTTCTTTTTCTTTAATCTTTTATTGATACCCTTTGACTCTGCTACTCTTTGACCCTATTAATCTGCCTTTTACATGTTTCATCTGGCTACTTTAGATTTACTATGGTAAGTTATAGTAAATTTGGCATTTTTTCCCACCATTCATCCTCAGGTAACTTTACTTTTAACATTCTTCTGTATATTTCATCTGCTTTTGTGTACTTAGCAAAATTGGGCTTGGTGACAAACAAATGTTTCACCTCATGCTGTAAAAGGAATAAGTTTTCAAAAGTGTCATAGAGTACTTTCCCTGTAAGGAAGGCTTTGATACCTGAAGTACTAGCTTGTTCGTTAGCCAATTTCCTAAGTCTGTTAGTGTAGTCCAATTGGGTCATGATTTTATCATGGATGACTATAGGACTGGGAAGGCCTTTGTCTCTCAAAATTTGAAATTTGGTCATAAACCTATCAATGGCCACCTGCATGTTATGGAATTTCTCTTCTAAGTTGACCACGAGGTTTCATTTGGAGAGAACCTTTCTGACTTCCAGGATGGCTTCAGTCCTATCCTCTATACCAAGCTCATTTATCTCATGTATGTTCTTGTTGTTCAAGAAGTGGATGAGTTGATTAGCATCCTCAAGCATATCACCCAATTCTTCCTTTACTTTTTGGATAGCTCTAGTAGCTACCTTTAATAGTTCTGTTTTCTCAAATACAACTTGAATTGATGGCCAAATATCATTAATAGAGTCAATGATAATTGACCATAGAATTTCTTTGGTTTGTCCTAGTAGTTTATGCAATGTCAAATATTTCTCTAGGACTTTAATTTTCTCACCCATCCTTAGGGCTTTCTGTGTTTGTTCTCTTTTTTGAATTTGGGCAAGCTTACAGTTAGTTTCTAAGCTTGTCACTTTCTCCTTTATCCTTTTGAGCTCTGTTGCCTGGATTGACATCTCCTCCATGGCTTTTACTAGCGATGTTGTTTTCTCTGTTGATGTGCCTACTGCTGTAGACTCAGTTTTGATTGGTAGTGTTGTGGCAGGTGGAGCTATAGGTGCCAATGATGCTCCCAATGTAGAAGGAACTGTTTTTGTCACTGTGGGAATGACAGTTGTGGAAGTTGTTGCTAGGTCACTTTGTTTGGACTGAATCAAAATGTCCAACTCCTTCTCTACCTCTTTCAATTGGTCATTTAGCTTTAGGACTGAGTTAATGAGCTCTTCATGTCCTTTTTGTGCCTCGAGGACTTCAGTTGTTTGTGGGTGATGCAATTGGGGGATCTTGAGTTTTTTCTTCAGAGCAGCTATATCATCATTCTTCTTCTTTATTAATTTTTTAGTGGCCTTTACATCTTTGGGATCGTGTCCCAGCTCAATGACTAAATCCTCTAAGGACTTGATTCTGGTATCTTTGGCCTGTGAAGAGGCCTTCTCCAATTGGAACTAAGCTAATATGTTATTCAGGGAATTTTGCAATTGGTGGGCTGCAATGGCTTTCCTTGTCAAGGTGGAGTAAATCATCTCCCTTGTCTGCTTGTGCAACTCAATCTGTTCAATAGGATGAATGTCCTTTGCCAGTACTTCGAAGTCTATCTTTTTGAAGTCTGTTGTTGTTCTTAGTTGTTGAGGAGTGGGCTTCATGAATGTCATTTGCATCTTCCCCTCTTTTACATCATAGGCTAACATAAGCCTTGTTTGATTGGTAGGGGCCATCTTTAAGTATTGTGCATAAGTTTGGGCTTTAAGCCTCTCATTTCTGGCTTTGATGTCCTTGTATCTTTCTCTGATGTCTTCGTCTCTGTCAGTTGGCATCCTAAATGAGGACACTTCAACACTCTGCTACGTTTCCAACATCTGAGTGTGTGATGTGGAAGGTTCTAGTGTGCCCCCAAAGGGAGTGGCATGCCCGCTTCCTTCTCTTTTTGTGCTGGTGGCCCCAACTGTTTCTTCTGTGAATTCCTATTCAGAGACATGATTTATCCTTTGTCTTTTAACCATGCTGGTCTCTACATACGTCTGTGATGTGGCTTTGCCTAAAGTAGTGGACTCTTCCCTGTTTCTTTTGAGGTTTTTCTCCTCATTTAGAGGAGTTTGCAAGACTAGGAGAGTACTCGTGATGGGCTCTGGTATACCTATTTGAGTTAGCTCTTTTGATAGGTATTGTTGTTCTGACTCTTCTTGTACCTGGGATTATTCTTCTACATTTGATTCACTTTGTGTCTGTGATTCTCCTTGTGCTTGTGATTCACCTGGTACTTGCAAGAAGGAACCTTAGTCAAGTTGTTTCTCTAGATCAATCAGTGTGTTTTCCATAACAACTTCAATACTATCTCTATCCTCTAAAGTGTTTTCCACCCACTACAATTGGTTGGCATATTTTTCTATTTAGGGATTCTTTGATGAATATAACTAGCCATCTTGTTTTTCTGTCTTCTGTTGCAGATGAAGTCCAAGGGATCATATCTCCATATGAAGCTCTGTTTTAGATTTAGTCTCTGAAGGATTTTCTCTACTTCTTGTTCAAATTCTCGGCTATTACACTTAAAGGGGCCTAGTTGATCTTTAATTCTGAGTTGGGCCTTCTATTTGGCTTTGACAAAATGTACATCATCTGAATTGATTATCTGCTTGTATTACTCCAGATCAAATAACCTCATTGGGAGGTATCTGGGTAGTTATATGGTGCTAGATCACAGCCATAAATCATAATTTTAGTGTGGTTTTTGTACAAGTACCAATCCCCCACTTTGTGTTGTTTTGAGAGTTGTATGGTCGTCCTTATATCTGAATTGATTCCTGGAGGAGGGATTCCTAGTAGCATTGTCATAATGAGATGTACAAATAGGTCTATGAAGTTTGCATATGGATATGGATAATCACATTTATGGAACAATGGAGTCCAGAAAATCACTGAGCAAGGGTGACCCTTTGTATCAAGCTTCTGGAGAGTAAATGGGAACTTATCAGCTTGGTAGTATAAAAAGAGGTGATACAAGATAGAGGAATACTTAAAGAATCTCTCACTACTCATTTTTAGAAATTGGTCATGCATCCTATCAGCTATGAACTTGGCATAATCATAAATGAAAACAAGAGGTTGTCTTGGAGTAAATATGGACATGAAAGCCAGTATGATTTCATCTATATACTCACTAGTGGTGTAACCTAAGACACTAGAAATCATTGCTACAATGTCCTGACCAAATGGGGAAAATATGGTGGCCACACATGGAGGAGGATCTTTTGGGATATGCTTTTCCTTCTTGATGAAGGTCTGGAACATCTTAGCAAGTTTTGCAATGGTAAGCTTGGGGAATTAGTATAATAGGTCTCCAATTGAAATAGGGGTTAGATTTTTCACTGGTTGAAGTTACAAAATTTCATTTATTGATTCATCAGTGATGGTGAAAAGTACAGCCTAGTTTGGGAAAATCACTACTCTTCGGCTGGGGATATAGTTTGCATGGCAGTAATGGAAAATTTCTAGGAAAATATGAACTTCAGGGAATCGGTACTTGGGTAAATTGGACTCACAAAGACCAATTTTATCGATGTGGTTCAAGTATTGATCTCTATATCAGCAGTACAACTTTAGAGGGGACTCAAGGACAAAGGTCTCCTTGATTTGGAAATCTTTATCAGCAAGGGGAAGGTGGTCCAGGTCTAGGTGAGGAGTGGAAATTGGTCTAACATCCATGGGAATTAGGGCAACCATTCTCAGTTCTTTTGGATTTGAGAATGGGGAAGGTAAATTTCAGTCTTTTAGGGCAATGGTGGTTTAAATCTGGGTGGGTTTTAAGTTATCGGAGTTTCTCTTTAATTTCAATTAAGAAAACTCAACAATTGGCTCTGAAATTGATGGGGTTTTCAGTGAACTATGGTTTAAATACCTAGCTTTTGAAGAAAACTAGGTCTAAACCGGGTAACTCGCAGTTGTGAACAGTTGAAAATGCTATGCGTAGGCTAGAAGGCGATCTAGGAGCTTTGTAGCATCTTCAGGGTGCAATTGTATGTGATTTAATAGCTTGGACATTTGCAGGTGCGTGCATGGAAGTTTATAGTTAAAAAAAATGATAAAAAAAATAATTTGGGGCCTTTTTGGCTTTATGCGTGAAAGTTAATTTGGCAGGTACGGGTGCACAGTGGTCATTTGTCGCATAGCAGGGTGAACAGTGGTTGTTGTGGCATGTAGCGGGTTGGCAGTAAGTGGTTTGTTTAACACATCTTTTGGGTGCTTGGCGGTATTGTGGGGAGGCTGCTCGATTCCATACATTGAGTATCACATTGCCTCAAGGGCCTAATGGAAAAAAACCCTTTTCGGGCGGGTAACGTTCAGATTTCTGACCCTTCCGAAATCAACATGGGCCATTAGATGGGGAGGGGAGAGATAGTGTGGTGGTCGTGCAATGGAGTTGCACGGAAGGTAATGGTGGGGGCCCGATGGTCATTTAAGTGCGACAATTTTGGTTTAATGTGAGATTAAGGAAAGGGCCAAGGTATCGGGCAAGATTTAATTGGGTTTTTTAACTAACTTAATCGATGATCGATTAGTTAGTGGGTCCGGGGTAGAAAACCTTAGTTTATATGATTAAACTAGGGTGGGATTAATTAATATTGCAGTAGTTAATATATATATGGGAAATGAGTTTTTATTAGGGATTTAATAAATAAATTAGTAATTTAGTCAAATAAGTGGAAAAGGGGCACAATATCCCAAATATATAATATCTCGTGTTTTGATGCTTTCCTAGGTAAAAGTAATTTAACCTTAGGAAAAGAGTATTATTAGGAAAAATGAATGAACTAAAGGAGGGAATGAATGTTTATGAGGGGGTTTTAGTACTTATTGCCTATAAGTCATTGAGCTGAGGGTCTGGTCCCTCCAAAAGTCAAAGAAATTCTCCGAGCCTCTTTGACTGAGGGTTTTTAAGTACTTTGAACTTTATTGTGGGAAAATAGTTAAGTAAAGGTGAAATGAATGAGGGAAATTAATTAATTGACTTTGATATCCATCTGCATGCTTGAGTGCCCATTTGCATTTGAAATACATGTTGAAAGATGATAAATGTGCTTTTTCCTAGTCAATAATCACACTTTCTGCAACCTTTCTTCTACTTACCCACCTACTCATCCTACCATTTTCACTTCTATTTATTAGGGTGCATTTGAGCTAGAAAACCATTATCAAATATTTTTCTTTCTCTTTACAACAATAAACTAACTAAATCTAACCTTATTACATCCAAGGGCTCAGATTAAACAGTTGAGCTCCTTTTATTTATTCTACCTATCTAATTATTTTCCAAGATTAAACAGTTTGGTCAGATATTTATTCTCTATCTATAGACATGAAATTGAAACATGAAATAGCCAAGTTTTAAACATTTTGACTATCATGGATTGTGGCAAAGGTTACAAACTGCACACAATCATTTGTTATGCAAAAAAGTAAATAGTAGTGGCATTTTGGCTTGCTCACTTTCATGGCCTTTTTCGTTTCATGGGGTTCATATTTTTCATCTTTTTTTACCTTTTTGATATTTTTGTCCTTTGATTATTCTTGTAGGACATACCCTCTTTACATTTGTTAAATTTTTGAATATGGAAAACAATTGTAGAAGGAAAAGGTATGTACATATTACAGGTTTAATCTCAGTCATTAAAAAATTATGACTCCTATTGGTATAGGAACCAAATAACCGCATTCTTGGCCAGTGTGTTTTGTTCTTGTGATTTTGAACCCGTAAGCCTTTTATACCATCTTCTCCCTGACTAGAAAGCTTATTTTAGCTTTTTGTGTATGCTTGCTTCATTTAGCCCACCCTTTTATGTGTTAAGTGTGGCCCTATGTGAAGTTCTTTTTTATTTTTCTTTGAATCCCTCGATCGGTGCTATTTTTGGCCAAAAATTTGTGCCAATCAGCCATCATCACTAGTTGTAGTAATGGTCAGTACTGCCGATCGACACTACTTTTGGCCCAAAATTCACTCCAATCTCAGGAGTAAGAAAAAATCATAATTTCTCCCATTCTAGTGCTAGTGTGTCTTGACCCTCAGACTCTCTTCTTCCTCCTAGAAGTCACTAGGACGCTTTGCTTTCAATTGAATGAGTGAAAGAGTCTCATTTGTTCTCTTATTTTGAGTGCCTCTTTTCTCTTTCCAAGCATATATTACATTTCTTGGTTTCTCAATTGAAGCATTTATGTGTTTTGTTTGTTCGATTCAGCAAAGAAGTTGCTTTTAGTTTCATTTATAATGCTTTGGATTTGATTAATGCTTGTTTATTCATAATTGTGAAAATTTTCATTTAAAGTGTCTTATGTAAAAGATTCATTTTTCATTTTATGAAAAGGAGAACATCATTATGGTTTACTTAAGCGAAAATATTGCATTAGTAGCATTATTAAGAAGCTAGAATTGCATCATCGTAAGCATTGGAAATGAAATGAAACTTCTTATGTTGTTATAGGAAGATTAAGTGCATTTAAGAGGTTTATTAGTGAAAGATTTCATTCTTTTATTGTTGCATTGTTTGAGTGCTCTCCATCCCTCAATTAGTGTTAAATTTCATTGAAGAAAAAGATCTCTTTTCTCATACAGCTGCATGTAGGAGTTTTGTCAAATGATAGCGGTAGGGCTTTGTAATTGAAGCCTAATTTAAGATAAACCATTAAAATTTATTGAACCTAAGGAAGCATTGAAACTTAACTCACATTTAGTGGTCTAGGCTAGAGACGTGTTCCGACATCTTTAAACCTAGCAGCTGTTATTTGCTTCGGCACTAGATCGTGCTAGTATGGACTTGTGCTCCCCATACCGTCATGTATATAAAGGAGGACCCCACTAGGTTTGAAATCCTTTATCCATTGGAAGCTGAGTCTACCATCTTATGAATGTGATACACTGAACACAACATTCGGGGAGATTGTCTGCCCGTACTTCTTAGCTCGTCTCGAGGTATTATGAAGTTCATGATTACCCGGTAATCCTTTTGCCTGGAGTACCCTGAGTAGTCATTTTGATATTTTTGACTCCCTAAATATAAAATATCACCCGAGAACTTATCCTTTCGAGCTTGTTTCAAATTGAATGTGATAGAGTCACCTTTCGCTCTTTTCTCGACTCTTAAAATATGAAAAGGCAAAGTTTTGTTTCAATGCGTTAAAATTATTTCCCACAAAATATTCCTAGTTAAAGTTATCTTCCTTAATGATTCTTTAGGGTTGATTCCAATGGAAACATTTCTAGAGCCTACCAATGAAGGATTCACCTCAAATGGGAATCATGGTCCTTTTCCTTCTTTTGGAAATGCTGGTGCTCCTTATATGACGATGTTGTCCCTTCCCGAGTTAACCATTTGTTTCCCTGTCTGGTTATTTTTGACCTCGGTGATCTCGAGTGTCCCAACTCCTACCCCACCATCTCCTTCATTTCAATCATGTCATGATGATTCTTAGGTTGACTCCTCACCTTCTTCCCCTATTTCTTCACCCTCCTCTTCTACTTCACCTGGTGAAAGTTTGAAATCTAGTAACTAGGAGGCTAAGAATAAGAAGAAGATGAAGAAGAAGAAGTCAGATAAGTGAGAGGCCAACCATGCAGCTATTACTCCAAATGCACCCCCCATCGATAAATATTTTGATCCTTCGTGGAAGGTAAAATTCCCTTGCAGGCTGTGTAAGGGTGACCATCTCCTTCGAGATTATCCTGGCATTCCTAGAGTCTTAGAGGTATGGTCAAGACATGAACCAAACATCCTTATCGACCTTTGGAGATCATGTCGATGCTACACCTTCAACTAATGATGGTAAGAAGAAGGGAAAGATTATATTCCCCTGTGGGTTATGTGAAGGAGAGAATATTCTTCACCTTTGTCCTCTTATGGATAAAACTTCCAAAGTTTTGGAAAACCTTGCAGCTCCTCAACCCCAACTTCCTCTTGGTTATCTGAGGATTTCTTCTGACCCTCTCCTAGTTGGTAAAGAGATTAACTCAGATTCACCTTTTGCCCATCCTAGTATTCTTGAGCATGACTCTTTCATGTTTGTTCTCAACCAACCATTGGTCGAAAAGAGTGTCAACTTGTCTCTGCCTTCAGTTGATCACTTTGTTCTAGAAGAGAGTGGTGATCATACTTCTCATGTTCTTCTTGTCTCCTCAGATTCTCATGAATCAAAGAGTGACCTTCCCGTACCAGTTGTTGAGGAGATTCCTTCTCCTATTCCTATACAACATGGGGGCAACCATATGATACCCCCACCAAGTAGTTGTGTGGTCTCTTTTGATTGGGGTCCATTGACTACTTTCCACCTCCCATCTTATGTGCCTTTCTAGATCACAGTACAAGCCTATAATATGGTAGTACATGGCACTATATTAGATGAAGGTGCACCTATTAGCGTCATGTATTCTACTACTTGGAAAGCTTTGGGCTCCCCACAACTTGTGCCTATCACTCAGAATCTGTTTTCTTTCGATAGAGGAACCAGTCAGCCCTTTGGGATCCTTCTGAAGTTCTCTATTACTTTGGGAGGAAAGACCGTCTATATAGACATGATGGTAGTCCAAGGACCCTTAGATTTCAATCTTATCCTTGGACACGACTATTTTTATGTCATGGGAGCTCTTGTTTCTTCACTTTTTAGTGTGGTTTGTTTTCTTCATGAAGGGAGAATTGTAATTATTGATCATTCATGGGTAACCAGGCATCTCCTTTGCAACCACCATCCCCTATCAGCTCTTGTTTACAAGTAGTACCTTCACTGCCATAGGTCAATTATGTGGCCACCCATTCTGTCTCCACATCTGCTGATGATCACATAGATGGTATTGTAAATTATGTATTGCTGGCATTGGAACTTGATCTTTCTTTGGTACCAAATGACATGTATTCCTCCCAGAGCATCATTTTTCCATCTAGTGAAGATCTCTTCGGAGCCATGCTCTCTTATGGGTCATGATCAGACATCATGAGGATAGTTCTTGGTCTTGTGTCAATCTCATTAAAAAATGAAACAAAGGTAGTGAGGATAGTTTCTGGTCTTGTGTCAACCTCGTTAAAATATGAAACAAGGAGTCGTGAGGACAGTTCCTGTTCTTGTGTCAATCTCGTTAAAAAATAAATCAAGGAGTCTGAGGATAGTTATTTTACTGTGTCAACCTCGTTAAAAAATGAAACATATGTCATGAAGATAGTTCCTGGTCTTGTGTAAACCTCGTTAAAAAATGAAACAAGGGTCTGAGGATAGTTCTTTTATTGTGTTGACCTCATTAAAAAAATGAAACAACTCCCTTTTCTAAATCGAGTCTTTGATTAAGATCTATTAAAATCCCTATCAAGTCTTTCCAAGATCTCAAAAGTGAACCTTCATTTCGTCCACCTAGTTGACTAAAATGAAGCTTGGGAGGCATGTACCTCGATTGAGTCATTATGCTAGGGGCATACAAACTTATAGCAAGCATATTTTTTTATTTCAAGCTTGTGTAAACATGAAACCGAATTCAAGCAGAGTTATCCATGTTTCAAGCTTGTGTAAAAATAAACCCATGCCCAATTTACATCTCGTGATTGTCGTTTTTATTAGCTAATTTCTGCTAGATGAGCCTTGATTATTTCATTCCATTGTGACCATTTCTTTGGCCGATCATATGCTTTCACTTGGTTGTGTTTCCTTTCCTGAGGAACCACAATGATGAGTGGTTTTATTAGCCAACCTCTTGACCATTACATGTTTTGAGCAGTTCCACCATTCCCAGAACTAGTTGTTACCCTTTATACCACTCGTTCCTCCACGACAAGTCACTTTTAATCTCTTTTCTTGACTCATTAAACTCATATGAAAATATTGCTGAGTATTTTTTCCCTTTTTGACCCGTTAAAGAGAATAAAAATGGGAGGTCCGCTTTTAGCACTTTTCCAATCCTTTAAAAGTGAAAAGATGGTCAATCCCTTGTCATTTCAAACTCGTTAATGGATGTGAAATGTCATGCACCCAGTATAAGTTTACCTCTTTTTCGGGCTAGGAGACATTATTTATGAAAAAGGTACTCCTTGAATGAAATGGTCAAGTGGTTCTCTCAATTATTGTTTTCTACCTTTTCGGGCTCGAGAGACACAAATGTATGAAAAGTGACCATGGGGAGTTTTCTTTTACGTGTCTTTTTCAAACTCTCTAAAGATGAAAAAGATACTGAGTTACACCATTGTCGAACTCATTAAACTATTAAATGACATCAGATTTGTCACCATGACGAACATTAGATTCTCCTTCCTAGGGCTCGTTAAACTTTCCAAGTCGGAGTCATCCGAAGGATGAACTTACAATGCAAGCATATGCTATCCCCTTTAAGCTTGCGATTAAAAAATAATTGTGGTACCTTCCAAAAATGGTGCGGGGGAATTTGGAAATCTATCAGTCATGTCAGCATCTCACTCTTGAACATGACACTCTTTGCTTCATGTTAGGTTGGGACATCCTGCTTTGTATCGTTGAACTTCCTGGGTTTGGGCCGTTCATTTTTCCTTCCATCTAATCTCTACTATGTCATAATGACCACCAATCCTATGGATCCAAAAGTTACCAAACCTCCAGTTGTGTCGCTGATATGTTCAAGAGTTGTCCTTCTACAGTTACACTTACCTCTGATTCTCTGTATCATCCAAAATAATTTCACATCCTCTCTTCTTGCATCAATGACGTGGGACTAATTATGGCCCTCCTTCGACATGGTCGCTTTCCATCGACCACAACTCATTGTCTGGGAAGTTAACTAAGAGACTCCCTTCTAGCACCTTAGAGATTGCATGCCCTAATGGCAAGTTATTCGCACTCAATGGCAAGTTCACATCATTGGCTTTGGATCGAGTGATTTCATGGGTGTTCGACTTCAGTTCTTCTATTCACATTCCATGGATTGTGTTGATATTACCTTGAGGACCATTGCCATTGTTGGTGGTTTCTCTCACACTTGTTAACAATTTACATCACTAAATGGTAATCAAGCGAATTTCTATCATGTTCAATGTCAACACATCTATTCGCATGCCAGGATCTGTACTTTGATCGGTTTGTGTTGGAGTGCAAGACCCTAGACTTAGATCACAAAAGTCCAGGTTGCAAAGTGGTGTGACATGGTTGTGATGATATGCACGTCTCTTTCATATGGCTATCTGTGACCAACCCATGAGTTACCATATGTGATGCTTCTCATCATTGGATGGTTGTGACCATACCTTGGTTTCATTATGATACTCTTTGACGGATCGTTGTGCCTATACCTAGATCCATTTACATGATCATTCTCTGGATGGTTGCTCCCATGCCACGATTCATGTATCATTTGATAGAGATCTCAATTTATGTATATGTGTCTATACTTGCTTGTATTTTTTCTGACGATAGACTGGTTACCCACACTAATTTACAAAGCATTTCATCCCTCACTCTAGCTCAGCCTCCACACTTTAGGGGGCATTTGTTACACAACATTTTGTTATTGTCCCTGTACTCCCCATTCCTTGATCCTAGAGGACCTCTACAGTGAACCCCACATGCTTTACCTTCATGAAGAAACTTCCATTGTGTCCCTCTTCATGAGAAGATCATTTACCTTTTGCTCTATTTACCTTGAAACTTTTGTTTTGCCTAGTTTACAAGATTGACGCCAACGGAATTTGTCTCCCCTGCAATGATGTGTAGATATTAGCAATAATACTTACAGCGACCGGATCAATTGAGATGTGTTCCAGTCGCGCCGGTCCTGTTATGGAAATTTTTTTAAATTAGAGCCGAAGCTTCTAGCTCTATAAGCTCCATAACGGAAGTCTGGTAAATGGTTTGGTGGGATGGGGTTGAGGATGACAATTTGTGCTCCTTTCCCCTATAATGTTGGAACTACCTCAAGGGATAAGTCCTTATCCCATGAGAAGACGATCCATCTCCCATCCATATTTCCTATATAAACCTCCCTTCTTCCGAAGCACAAGCTAGTTTTTAGTTAGAGTGTTAGTGTGTGTTATAGTTGTAGAGTATTGATGCTATTTTGGTTTGAGTAGACAAGCAAGCTATTACTAGTTGTAGCTATCTAGTTGTGTGAGGGAGAAGTGTGTTTTGGTTTCGAGTGAAGTCTAAAGGGAAGAGCTTTAAAACTATTGTTGTTTGAAGCCATCGTGGAATGCTAGCATAAGTGTTTCTTGTCAAAGGAAGAGTGCAACATCAAGAAGAATGGTTGTAATCTTTCTTTCATATAAATATATGAAACTATTTATTGATTTCCTACATGTCTTGTAATATTACATATTCATGGCTTAATGTTTCTTGACTTGTTAAGTAGGTTGAATTGCAATTTGTCTATTATTATGTTTGTTGTCTATTGTTGTTTACTTGTTTCAGGAGCTTGAAGAAGGAAGCAAGAGATAGCTGGAGTGAGCAAGCGAGGACATCATCAAGAAGGATAAACAGACCAAGAGGTAGGCACCCTTGACTGATTCTAACCTAAGGAAATATTCCATAGAATGTATCTGTTGTGGCTAGACCCATTATTAGGCTAGAGGAATTCATTCGTGTCTGCACTTGTAATTTTACTTCACCACAAGGACCTAGCAGAGGTCAAGGACAGTTGATCTGCTATAATTGCGGAGGACTAGGACACTATGCTCATGATTGCACTAACCCAACATGTCCATCGTGCAAGTACTACACCTTGTTTGATCATGAAATGGAATATTTTCCTATGTTGATAGCTAGGATACGTGAGAAAGGGGTGCTACCACCTATACCAACTCAGAACCTGCAGATGATGAGGTCTAAGTCACACGAAGAGGATCTGAACATGAATATAATGCTCCAGAGTGGAATCATAACAAGAGATGACAAAGGGAAACAACCCAAAGGTAGTACATGGGTTCACATAGCCCCGGCAAAGGAGGTTGAGTTTGATTTAGAGCACACACGGGAAACATTCATGGAAGCTAAGAAGAGCTTCACTGAGTCCTCTACCTGAGGGAGCAAGAATAAGCCTAATTAGGAGGTGGACCCTTCTATGCTTACAAATTTCTTGCAGACCTGCATGAAGCTACTGTGCAATAGCAAGGCTGTGAAGGGGCTGTAGGAGCTCATAAATAGATGTGCTGGAAACACTCCTGCTGAGCTGCGCATAGTACGAAATATTGGAAAGCATAAAACAAGGATGGGATGGGAGATGTGACTGAATATGTAGATATGAGAGTATGAAATGGATCACGTTATTTTGGACCTGGGGTCAGATGCGAACATCCTACTGAAGAAGACTTCAGAATGAATGGGGAGACCCACATTTCAATGGTCTTTGATTTAGCTAAGGATGGTGAATCAACAGAAGATCATCCCCATGGGGTGACTGCAGGGTGTGACTGTGTATATTGAAGGTGCGAGCGCACTGGCTGACATTGAAGTAATAGAGAGAGTGGATGAAAACAACTCCTATCCTGCACTCCTTGAAATTGATTAGGCTACTGACATCAACGGGGTAATCAACCTAAAGAAGCGAAAGTTGATATTTGAGAAGAAACCGCTATGTGTAATAGTACCCCTAGATCCTACTAAAGGATCACGCTATACTGAACTAGTCTGCAATTATGAGGGTGATGATGATTTGGATTATATCTATAAGATAATCATGTGAGACCAAGATTGGGTGAATCCCACTGCAGATGGACAAATTACATGGGATCGTGAGAGTTACTGCACCTCGGACTCCGATGAAGAGTTAGAACGCTGGCAAAATCGGTTACATGAATTGACTATGCTAAACTGCAACATGATGACCTGATCATTGAACTATGTGTCCTTAGTGGTAAGAAATATGCCTACTTATGATGGCTTGAATGATGTAGATATCTTTTTGGATGCATTTGAGAGGGAGGTGCCAGCAAAGTAGCACTTCCAAGCATTAGATTGGGCACTGCACACTATGCTCGCAAGATGGTGGGGTAAGCATAAGGGAAGCTTTGATTATTGATGTGAATGTAGGAGGATGATGAGAACATGATTTGGGAAGTCGAAGATGCGAATAATAGACAACTATGATGGGCAGGATGATCCACGCTTGCATCTGGGCAAATGGGCCTAATTTTATGGAGAGAAGACCTAACACGAATGGGTGCACGTGTTCTTTCACACCCTAGATGTTGTCCTAATGAATTGGTAAGTACAAATAGAGCTTCACCATTGTACAGGTGAATTGGATATTCTGAGCGAAGGATTCATAATGACATTCAATTTTGAAGATGGGTTTGATTGTATTGATGAGGCATTACAAGAAGTGAAAGCAAAAATCTTTAGGATACCGCAGGACCCTTTAGACCTGATTCAGCCTGAGTGGGCTACTTAGCTGAGTCACGCGCTAAAATGCTACAATGTAACTGCTGAAGAAGAGGATGAGGATCAGCGAAATATTAGCATCCTGGAAACAGAGGGTCACCACATGGTTGAAGGTCTGCAGGTTGAGAATCTTAATATAACCGTGCCACTGAAAACAAAACGTAAGCATCAGTATGGAGGCAGAACCCAAATTTGCTAAGATTCGAGATTACTGGGACGACACGACGGTGGATAAGTTTGTTGAATTTCTTTGTGAATACCAAGATTTATTCCTTACCGATTTTACAGATATGAAGGGGATAATTGGGGACTTGGGTGTTATGAAAATCACATTAAAACCTGACGTGAATCTGGTTAAGTAATTACCTTACCGTCTCAATCCAAAGTATAAGAAGAAGTTCCACTTAGAGCCAGACAGGATGCTCATGACATGCATCATTAAGCCTGTGGAAGAATCTGACTGGGTAAGCCCTATGGTGGTAAAGGAGAAGAAGCAGAAGGATGAAATAAGGATATGTGTGGATCTCAGAAAGTTGAATGATGCTTGCATACATGATCCTTTCCTGACTCTGTTCACTGATGAAGTGTTGGAAAATGTAGGTGGCTAGGAAGCACATTCCTTCACTGATGAGTTCTCTAGGTACCACCACATCAAAATCGTGCTAGAGGATAGGAGCAAGAATACCTTTGTGACTGAGTGGGGTTATGTTTAGTACATTGTAATGCTATTTGGATTGAAAAGTACGTCTGCAATATTCTCGCGCATAGTTGTTGTTGCATTCAAGGCATTTATTCATAAGTTTCTAGAAGTATACTTTGATGGCTGGACTGTGTTTGGGCTGGTAAAATTCCATGTAGAAAGCTTTCACCTAATGCTGGATACCTATTGAAGATACTAGATCACGCTCAATCTAAAGAAGTGCCTGCTTTGTGTAACTTTTGCGACCTTGTTGGGTCACGTGGTTTACAGACAGGGATTGATGGTAGATCCCATGAAGATCACAGTGAGATTGAACTTGGAAGCACCAAGGAGTGTGAAGAAGCTATGCGCTACCTTAGGACACACACAATATTATAGAATGTTTATCAAAGGTTATACCCAGGTCACTACACATATGGAGAAATTGTTGAAGAAGGATGTCACGTTCTGCTAGAATGAGGACTATAAGAAGAGCTTGGATATATTGAAAGAGAAGATGCTCACTGTGTCAATTCTATTCTTCCCGGATTGGAAGAAGGAGTTTCATGTACATGTTGACGCATCATGTATAGCACGAGGAGCAATGCTGACACAAGCTGGTGGAGGAGACTTGGACCATCCTGTTGCATTTGCAGGCAGAAGGTTATGCAAGGCAGAGAAGAACTACTCCACCACCGAGCGTGAAGGGTTAGCCATGGTGTATGCACTCCAGAAGTGTAGGCAGTACTTGTTGGGTGGCAATTTTAAAATGTATATAGATCACTCTACGCTGAATTACTTGGTCAATAATCCTATGTTGGGGGGCAGAATCTACATGTGGTTGTTATTGTTCCAGGAGTATGATTTTGAAGTTATTGTGAAGCCTCGATGACTAAACATGGGACCAGACCATCTGTCATGCATTGAAACTGGGGAAGAGCCCACTAATTTGGAGGAAGCATTTCCTGACTCACAACTATTTGCAGTGCACATTTCGAATGGTCATTTTGAAGATATAATACACTTCCTAATGATAGGAACTACCCCTGAAGGATACACTGTCCAGCAAAAGAAGGAACTAGTGGTGCGTGCGACGGATTTCTCTGTCATAGCTAGGCATCTATACAAAATGGGGTCTGATGAGATATTTCAATGATATGTACCCAATTTTGAAAGAAGTAGCATCCTTGTGGACGCTCATGGGGGCACTGTGGGAGGAAATTATGTAGGAAGAGAAACTACATAGAAGATTCTACGTGCAGGGTTGTGGTGGTCAACCCTCCATTAGTACTCAAAAGCATATTGCAAGGTGTGCAATGTGTGTCAAAGGACTAGCAGGCCATCGTGGATGACCGATGCAAAGTTCCTCTTTGAGCACGTACTAACAGGATTTGGCTATGCAAAGATCTTGATGAATGGTCATGGTATGCACTTTCTGAATGAGATGATCAGCGTGGTGATGGAGGAATTTCAGGTATACCACTAGAAGAGCACACCATATCACCTACAAGCTAATGGGAGGGTGGAAGCATTCAATGGAGTGCTTGAAAACATGCTGACCAAGGTTTGTAACGCTCATAAAAGTGATTGGGACCTACACATACTTGTAGTACTATGGGCTTATTGAACGACATGAAAAAAGTTAACTAGACAAACCCCCTTTAGGCTTGTCTATAGTGTTGAAGTAGTAGTTCCTATGGAATACATTGTGCCTAGTCTATGCATAGCGATGTTCACAGGTATGGCAGATCATAGAGCCTTGGAGGAAAGGGTCGCACAACTGGATGAGATCGAGGAAGAGAGATTTCTAGCTGGATTTCACCAACAGATCCAAAAGCAGCACGATAAGGCATGACATGATCAACACATTAAGTTGTACACCTTTAAGGTAAATGACCTGGTTCTGTTATATGACAGTAAGTTTGATAAATTTCCAGTAAAATTTAGAATGCACTGGTTAGGGCCCTATGTCATTAAGGAAATTACCAATGGAGGAGAGGTACAACTGGTCAAATTGAATGGAGACCCCTTCCCAGGAAAGGTGATGAGCAGTCACTTGAAGCCATACACTGGAAATCCAGCCATGTGACTAAATGATGGTATCATAGTCTTAGCACTCTAGGTAGCTGAAAGGAGGTGCATGACTATAAACTACACTACCCGTGTTGGGGAGCTGTGCGATTGGAGGATGGTGTGAAGTAAGGATGTCTCACAGGGTCCGTGGTAGCGCGAAGGGAGCTGCACTACCTAGGGAGAAATCACGCAGGTTAGCTAGAAAGTGACCATTAAAGTCACTGTTTAGTATTTAACAGTTGAAATGTGGCCAAATGGAGCAAGCAGCCAACATTTAAGATGAAATTTATGCCTTAGATCCTTGAAAATATGTCACCAATCCGACATTAATGAATCGAATTTGGGGGGAACGGTTGGATTTGAATTCAAAATGCCCTATAAATTACAAGTGGTTGTCCAGCGAAAAACACTTCGCATTTTGAGAATTGAGTTGTTGAGCTCTCAGACACCCGTGAACCAAGAATTCTTCGAGGCTTTCAAAGAGACTCTCACATTTGCAAACTTTCCAGATACGTCACGAGCACTATTCGAAAGCGTTATGTCAGCACCTATAGAAATTACAAATATCGAAGAAGTAGTAGAGGAAGTGGCACAAGAAAAGGTAATAGAGGCAGAAGTATCTACTCCAGAGGTCATCAAGGTGCTTTTTGAAGTCCCTAAATCACCGAGAACATCAAGACCGAAGCTAACCCCAACTAAGGAGACTGTGAAGGATAAAGGGCAAGCAACCTACCATACCAGTGCACGCATCACCAAGGAGAAACCCACCGAAGCCCATCGCACATGAGAAGGGAAAAGCTATAAAATTGGAGCCGAAGGAGGAAGAAATTGAACACATCTTGATGGACAATGAGGATGTGGGAGTTGAAGTTGAGGAAGTTGAGGCCCAGAGTGTGGACCCTATTACTCGGTTCTAGAGTATGTCCCTCTATGCAAGCCTGAGACCATGGTTTGAGAGGACATCGATGAGAGTAAAACTCCCTTGCAAACCCCTTTTCTATTGTACGAAATTGTTTTCAATGGACTGTGCTTGGCACGAGTGTTGCTGCTAAAACTTGAAGACTGGGACTTAGCGGATCACGAGAAGTTTCCACACCTAGTGACCGAGCAGTTGATGTGCCACTTCATTGATACCAATACCAAAATGACTACATTAGAGCCATGGAGGTTGCTCGAGGGAGTAGAAAAGGTAGGGTTTCTCAACCTACTTTCGGTGCCGCACTACAGCTGCAACGCAGTGACAATTTTGGTCATCAAGCAGCTGTTGTGCTTGGTGCATGATGGGTGTTTGTGGCTGGAGGAGCAGATACCCATCATAGATAGGTTGATTCATCAGATAACATGACTTCCATATACAGGAGAGAATTCAACCATGATTTTTGGCAAAAAATGTGGCGAACAGGCTCTCGTAGAATCAATGAAAGAAAAATTTGAACATGTGAAGAAGTTGTGCAGGTATGCTATATCCAGCATCTGTGACTCCACTATGAAGGTAGCCATGCAGATCCTCATGGGGAAGTGATGAGGAAGTGTTGCACCAATGAGGTGTCGGTGCCTGTCATCACGTTAGCAGCACAATACGCTAAAGGAGTCCAGTTCAACTGGTCAGACTACCTTCGCGGAGAGTTCCTGGAAAACTGTCGTGAAGCATAAGAGCTCAGCAAGACGTTCCACTATGCGTGGCCCTTGCTATGAATTTTGCTGGTAATGTGGGAGCTGCTAGAGGACACCCAATTCCCTTTGGTCATACTAGACCTCCCTGAAGCAGTGAAGTACACTTTGTTGTGGGTGACCAAGGATGAGCAACAAGTTAGGGACAACAAGATCTTTTCGATATTGATGGAGATGGACATCCGAATGGCCATCAATTGCAAGCCGTGATTGTCGCCCACGGTGTATGCCAACCTGCAACGCTATGCTGAATTCAATGCCTATTTCTATCAACTATCCATTAGGGAGCAGAAGGACCCTCTGTAGAAATGGTACAACTTGCCTTATCTGGCAACAAATGATGCGATTGATGCGGTGCTTGATCAATGGCCGATAGAGTGGTACTCTACAACGGACTTGGCTATGGGTGGGAGCAATTCCATCGCGAAGAAGAAAAAGGAGGAGGCCAAGCTAAAGATGACATAGCTGGCCGAGAAGAGGAAAAAGGAGGTCACTGATAAGGCCTAGGCAGAGTGTGAGGCCATGCAATAGATAGGAAAGTAGATAGGTGGGACAGAGTGGGGCTCTGACAAAGGTGCGAGGTTGCCTTCACCTAAGATAGAGGAAGAAACAGAACAACATGGCACAGAACCTCAGGAGATGTTCGCCCGCATCAAGTGCCCAAGAGAGTTGGAGAAGGGAATGTCCATGAAGAAATAAAAGGCGACCAACGCCTCACTGGACCCCATCACATTAACAAAGGGTGATTTACATGATATTGGTAACATAGTCAAGGATGTCACTGTAGAGGCCTTGCAACAATTTGAACAACAACAATAGATCATCATGGGGGCTATCTAGATAGGGTTGCAGGAGCTGTAGACCCGCATATTGCACACTGGAACGGTGTCTACCAGCTTCGCTATCGGCACTTCAAAGGCTGCCGATATGCTGCACACAAAGGCTTCGAATGTGATAGTGCTACCGGATGGAGCACTAACCACAGATAATGAGGCTGACAAGCCCACTGTCAATGCCCTAAAGGGAGTAGGGTTGAACCTGGCAACACTCTTGCGTGAAGCACTCCACCTCTTGCAGGATGGAGTAATTGCAAAACTGAGGGCCCAAGAGCACCGCGCCCTCCAAGTGATCAGTGAACATCAGATCAACAACAAGCAGATGGCCCTACAGAGAAATGTTGCCATCACCATTGAGACTGAGGTGATCAATGAGAGCAAGCGGATTATGCAGGTCATTGAGGAGGTATGCCGAATGGTCCCAGAGTTGGTCATTTCAGAGGAGGAGCCAGTCGAGGTACACATCTGCAAGTTAGCCACACGGGTGTGTGACACTCGAACTAAGATGGTGCGGGTTCAGTTGGAGTTGAACCTACAAATTATAGAGTTACAATTAAGGGCCCAACCTTCAACTCCACCAGAAGTGAAGGAACAATGAGCAATCACTGTCATTGAAGCGGTAGCAGTGGTGGAAAGTGCAATAGAAAACTACACGTAATTGTTTGAATAGTCATTTGAGGTCCTGACCAACTTGCTGGAGGACCCCAATGTATAGAGGTTAGAGACAGAAGTGCGCGACCTACAACAATGCTACGATGAGGTTAAGGGTAAAATGTGAATCATTGTGCTAACACAGAGACTAACCAAGCTTTAGGAGGCCAAGTAGATGAAGGAATAGGTGGATGTAATGTTGCACAAGGAAGCAATGCTCAAGGCGAGACTAAAGCCCTAGCTAGATGAGCCTTATGCAGTGGCAGGGAATATCGAAGGAAAGCCTGTAACTCTGTAGACAATGCAACAAAAGCTTCAGGGTGACAGCGTAGGAGTAGTGACTGAGTAGATAGTGGAAGATGTGAAGCAGGCAACAGCTCAGTGCACAACTGAGGTTGCGGTCATACGGGTCAAGCTGGAAGGGTTTTGTGCAAATATCTCCGCACATACTGAGTGACTAAAGGGCGAGTCACGATTTTTGTGTTGGGGTCCTGTTGGGAGCATGATCCCCAAAGGGTAGTTTTGAGTCTAAAAGCCCATGTTTGAGTCAAATTTTGTAATAAAATTGTAAAGACTCCACATTTTGTGGTCACAGAGTGTGAAGGTGTCATAAGTCATTAAGGGTTGTTCGCCCTTAGTTTTGTAAAGTAAAGTCAGTTGTAAAAGGATCTACCCATGGTCCGCAGACCATGGGATTGTATAAAGAGAGCTAAGCTCTAATTAGTTAGAGTAATAGATCATGTAAGAGAGTCATAGCTCTGCAGTAAGAAGTCTAAGTTTCTGGTCATAGCGTAGGTAGAGGCTCTGCAGTTGAGTTCATAGAGGCCTAGGGTAGAAGTCTGCAGCTAAGTGTGTGGACCCCTACAACTATGTGCACAGGGTGGATTGAGTCTGTAATCACTTGGAAGGTATCAATAAAGAGAAATATTCTACAATTTTTATGTGTTCGTTCTGCTGATGCATCTTGATATGTTATGTATGAATTTCATTTTTAATGCTTATATGGTGCGCGAGTGAATGTAATTACGTGGATAACTGGACGCAATTAAGGATATATCTTTACTTGGTACTAATTGTGATTATCTAATAAGATAAGTAAGACATTTAGACTAGTTTTTGAATCTGCGCGAACGTTGATCATACCCTTTCACAGAGATATTGAAGGGAGGAATAAGGGGTTAGTCTGGAAAACCCTAGATCTAAGTGATCTATGCGAAGGCAGGGATAGAGGGAATTAACTGACATCACAACCATCTTAGGGTGTAGAAACTTCATTCCAACATCCCCCCATATTGCTTCGGGTGAGACTTTGGTCCGCGCTCCATGGGATGATGTCGAAAGGGCCAGTCGTATAGGGATTTGTTTGGCTAATTAACGTTGAACCTGGGTTAGGCCCCCTCAATCCAACATGAGGTGATTGGAAGCTTCTGAAAATAACATCATGTGGGTTGTTGATCACTGGATTGATTGTATGATAGGAGGATTTTTCACTTAGCTTGATTGAGACGTCCATCAGTTATAACGAAGTAGAGTGCAAGCTATTTAAGGGATTGTGAGGTAGGTACTTAAAATATCTGAAAACTTGGATTAAGATGTTGCTGTGTGAAAAATGGGTTATGACATTGCCTTGATGTTCAGGACTACGTGAAGTGGAAAATCCTTGAGAAGGACTGGAGAATTAGGCTCTTAATGTAGGTTTTAACCCCGTACAGAAATTACCTACACACAAATTCTAAAACATAGAAAATAAACAATAGTGAGAGCATAAGATATAAAAAAAATATACATAAAGAGTTTCCCCTGCATTCCAAAACCGGGAGTACTTGATTTATTTTTCATTATATTCCTTTCAATGTTACAGTACATATATATACATGCCTAAGCATCCAATACCATGGAATGAAAACAATCGCGCCCAAAACCATGTGTGAAAACCATTGTTACACTGAATTTTGTCACCCTGACTATTTGCAGTATGTGGCCTCATCAATAGCCACATTGTCCTCTTTGTCAAGCCCCATACCTCTGCTCTTCATGTCAAAACTTCAAAGAGAGAGAAAAGTCACTTGAAAACATGTTTATCTCTGGGTACGCAGGTTCTCTCTACCTTGCCTGCGTGTACGCACTCCAAATACATTAGACCTGCGTAGTAATACGCTCTGTATACTAAAGCTAGGGTGCGTACCCCTATAAAGGTCAAAAGGCGCAAGTTTCATCTTTAAAAAGTTACTTGTGGAGCCTTCTAGAAGAGTTCTTGACATGTATTGAGCGCCTCCAGATGGTTCATGCACCCCTATGATAGAGGAGCTTATCCCATCAAGAGAGGAGCTACCCCATCCAAAAGAGGGAGTATCCCATTGATG
>APFE030311253.1:0-37491 GCA_000404065.3 Pinus taeda | reverse complement strand
AATAGCATTGGACATTGGATTTTTCATACCTTTGTCCTTGAGCATGATGTTGTCCTCTTTGTTGGTTGTTGTCCTGGCCTTGGTTTTGATTTGAGTTGTTGCCTCTTCCTTGAGCATTTGCTGGACTGTTCCTTCCACCTCTATTCTGGCTTCTGCTTCTTCCTCTCTTGTTTCCTCTCCCTTGACCTCTTCCTCTTCCAAAGGACATCTGGGTCTTAAAGGCTTGTTCTAGAGATGAGTTTTCATTCCTACTCAATCTCTACTCATGTGTTATCACTGATGCATGTAGCTCATCCACTGAAAAGTTTGAGAGATCCTTTGTCTCTTCAATGGTGGTAACAATAGCATCAAACTTTGAGGGCAAGACCCTCAATATTTTCCCCACAATCCTCCTTTCTTCAATAGTTTCTCCATGAGTCCTCATCTGTGTGATCAGACCAATTACATGTGTGAAGAATGAGTCAATGTTGTCTGACTCCTTCATGTTCAGATTCTCAAAATCTCTCCTCAGTAACTGTAGTTTTGCTGTCTTCACTTTCTCCATGCCTTGATAGGTTGTCTTGAGGGTTTTCCATGCTTCTTTGGATGTTTTAGCTGCTTCTATCCTTGGAAACACACTCTGGTCCACTGCTTGATACAAAAATACAAGGGCTTTTGAGTCCTTCTTCCTATTGCTCTTCAGTAGATCCTTCTCTGCTGGAGTTAATATATTAAACTCATTTTCATTTGTTGGTTCTTCAAACCCATCTTGAACTAATTCCCATAAGTCTTGAGAGGAAAACATGGCTTTCATGGTTATTGCCCAATAGTCATAGTTTTTCCCATTAAACTGTGGGAGCTGGGTGTTAAACATACCCATACCAGTGCTTGTGCTGGCCATTCCTTGCATCCTTAGTTATACTTCAATTTCTTGATTGATCCTTCACTCTGCTGGAGAAGATCTATTACTGCAACAAAAGGCTCCTCCCTTCAGCTTCTTTGTCACCTTCAAAGAGCCTAAGCCTACTCTGATACCACTGTTGGGGATTTTCCTAGTAAAATCCCAAAAATAAACAATTCAAGCACACAGAGGCAATGCTCTCTTTCCTTTACTCCAGGATCCTTTTGCACAGGGAAGATTTAAAAAAAAAATTAACTCAGAACAGAGTATTGCACCACCATAAAAGATTTTCTATTCATTAAAATAAAAATCACTGATACATATTCATCCTCTCACTCAGAGGGATTCACCAAAACATTTCAAAAGAAATTACTCTGTCTCATTTTTCAATTGATTTTTACACTGTTGTGTAAACTCTACATTCACATTTACTGCTGTAAAAATGGCTTTTACATTTACTATTGTAAAATGTAAAAATCACATTATGCACTTTGCATATTACAAAAAAAACTTCCAGCACACATGCCATTACATGCTCTGTTCAATTTCATTTCATCTTCTCCTTCCCTCCTGCACTACTGTGCGTTCTACTGCTTCATTGCAGAATGGTCAACACAACAAAAACATGACACATACTATGTGTATGCAACTAGAAAACCAAAAAAAATTACATTGCGTATATGACCATACTCCCGTAAAAAAACATTAAATTTAAAAACAATTACCTATGCACATGCCTATTTTAAATTACCCATACTTCCGTAACTATGGAAAAATTAAAACTCCTACCAACATTCTACGAACTACATTAAATCACATTAATCTCTTTACGTGGGAGGTCAACCAAAAATTACATTGCGTATATGAACATACTCCTCTAAAAAAACATTAAATTTAAAAACAATTACCTATGCACATGCCTATTTTAAATTACCCATACTTCCGTAACTATGGAAAAATTAAAACTCCTACCAACATTCTACGAACTACATTAAATCACATTAATGTCTTTACGTGGGCGGTCAACCAAAAATTTTGTCTTACTCCACGCAATGTTTACTTGATGCAGGGTCGTATGCATGTTGGAGCAATCGAAGGCGGAGATTGATGGAACAAATCGGACGAAGGAGGAGACATTGGATGAGCACTTTTAACCAACATTTACCTTCCGAGAAATTGTCAGAGGGTGATGTCACGCCACAGCCACGCGTCAACACTTGAACTTTCTTGGAGTGCCTATGTACGGAAACCACTCCACGCAAAAACGGTTCAGAGAAATTCAGCGGCGGGTACGGAAACCACTCCACGCAAAAACGGTTCCGAGAAATTCAGCGGCGGTTTGTGGTTTTGCTACTGTGGTTTCGGGGTTTGGTACGGGTGCGTTGAAATTACATATTCAACAATGGCAGCAGCTTTGAGGATTGCCAGTCCATTATACACATCTTCATTCACTATATCACTCGCACTCTCCTGTTCAACTAACACACAGACAACGGGTCCAGCCACATCAAACATGAAATCCTTCTTCAAATCAAAACAGAGGACCCAGTGCTCTAATACTAAACTGCACATTCTTAAGACCATACTCTGAGTTTTGAAATATTCGCTATAGTCTAGTACAAGATCATCTAGAATGCCTATAAACGCCTTTACAGACGTTCGACGTGCCATCTCCAAATCAATCCTTTTCAGACCTCCCACGACATCAACGATCCTCACCATTTCTTTGCAAGCCTCCTTGGCGTCATCACATGTGTATATGTCACACCTTGGTGAATAGCATGAATTTAGTAGCGGTGTACTCATTACCTTGAACAAGTATTCATATCCATTGATTGAACAAAAAAGTTCTCTGTTTTCTACCCTGTATTGGCAATAAAGACGTACCAGATTCAGTTTTCTCCACAGTGCGTTCCAAAGCTCCAATTCACCAGCATCTGTGTTTCTTTTTCTTTTACTAGGATTTCGTCTCTTCTTCGCCTTCTTTGAACATTGAATCGCAGCTACAACCGTTTCTTTCAACAGATCTTTCATACCTGTCTCATTCAAAACTTGAGTGTAGTCAGGAATGACATGAAGCCCTAGAAATATGCCTTGGTTGCTCTTGTTGAGAATGTATTGGCACATCCGTTGCCTCACCTCCGTCTGTGGGATGACATCACCAATATGGAAGGGTTCCCGCGTGTATGGGTTCATGGCAACCCATTTGCTTTCCCAGATCGCTTCTAGCGTTCTGCGGTTATAAAGAACCTGAGAAGGGTCATCTGAAACTGGAAGCCTAATTGGATCATAAGCGAAATCCTGGACTAAAATATCAACAAACTCCTCTGGAATATCACAATTGAAATCCATCTTCTGCTCATAAATTTGATGTTTTTTTTATCTAAGAAGAGCAATCCAACCATCAAGGCAGATTGATATCCAGTGGAACAGAACTCGTAAATGTGAATAGACTTGGCAACTATTCGCAGCTTGAGAGTTATTGACCTTTGCCAAACAAAAATTTATAGAGAAGAGCACTTCCAGGTTCGACGAAAATAAGGCACCTAAAGTTTGAGTCAACTGTTAGTGGCTCGTGCTCAACAAAATTTATAGAAAAGAGCACTTTTAGCTTGGAGGAAAATAGGGGCCCCAAAGTTTGAGTTAACTATAGTCTTGTTTTTTCTATCTTCTGTTAAATTAAAACCAACTCTTTTGTTCTTCTTTTTAGCTAGTTGGATCTGAGGAAAATAAAACGTCTACAATTGCATGAACATATAATCCCGTTTTTCTATTCTTAACTAAAAAGAATAAAAAGAAATTAAAAGGCAGAATTGTGCCCTTTTTTTTCCTCACAATTTAAGAAATATTTCAAAGTAAGGACATAGAGTTCTTTTTCTATTCTTAACTCAGAAGAATAAAAAGATATTGAAACGGAGAGTTGCATTTATTTTTGTGGCAGTTTAAAAAATATTTCAAAGTAAGAACGATGGGTATATATAGATTCATATTATATTTTTCGTTTTAAAGAGTTGGTCAATTCATTCATGTATGCTATCATCACATGGTATATTATTTCTTCGAATATAAAGTGGAGATTTCTAGGAATTCCTACTTTCCAATTTTTAAAGACGTATAATTAATAATCTAAATTAATTAATAGTATAATGATAATAAATAATATTATATCATTTAGAATTTTTTTTATAAATGATTCTAGGAGTTCCTACTTTCAATTTTAAAGACCGGTATTATTAAATAAAATCTAAATAATTATAGTAAATATTATAAATAATAATTAATCATTTAGATTTTTTTTTTATTATAAAAAAATATTCGAATGTCTAGAATTCTACATTTTTAAGATTTTTATATTCAAAATATTAAAATTTTAGATTTTTTTATTATAATTAAATATATTAAGAAATTATAATTTTTTTAGTAAGATTTTTTGAAGTTTTCTGTGGATTTTTCATGTTTAATTTTTCTAAATTTTGTACAAATTTATTGAAATCCTAAACTTAATGGGCAACCCCTGTATAATATAAGTACCCTAGGGGTTTTCAGAGTGATAAATCCATATATACAGTAAAAAAAAATCAGTTAATATAACATATCAATGTTTTACCTCAAAGTTTTCTACCAAATTCAACCAAAAAAAGTCTAAAAATTAGCATTAAAGACAACTTAAAAAATTATATAATATTTAAGATATTTTTTTATAATCAATATACTAAATATTCTATATCTTTTTAATGTAATTAAACATATTAAAAAATTATATAGTATTTTATATTCACTAAAATTTATTGATATATAAAATCAAAAATTATTTTAAATTATAATTTTATTATAATTTTTTATCCCCATATATAAATTCAATTATATGTATGTATAGTATACTATAGTAATGATAATTATTTATTTTTTCATTTTTTGTTATTTTGACATTCTAGATCATCTTTTAATTTAAAATTTAATGAAATATGTGTGTGGATTTGCAGTGAGCTCGGAGGCTTCTCTCTAAACTTTTTGAGTATAGGAATAAAATCTTAAATCAAGCTAAATAATTCATTTCTTTAGGTCCAATAGACCAAAGTTTGGTCTCATAGACATTAACCACCACCTCCATCATCATCATCATAGTAGGAGAAAGCCCATCAAAATGAATATATTATTTATGTATGTTATTAAGAGAGTGTATTAAGATGAATATATTGTTTACTAAGAATATCATATAAATTAAATAGCTATAAATATGGTTAAACATGGGTCAATAATAAATGTAAATACACTTATTTCATGATACATTTCAATTGATAAAATTACTAAAAAAGGCACACAAAAAACTAATTAAATTCTAAAAAGCGCACACACATATATAAAAGAAAACATGGATCAAAATTCTTAAGTTTAGAGATTTATGGAGATCCTTAATTTATAGATAGCCCTTGTTAAAATACCACATGCCAATGACATGACTTCTAAATACCACATGCCCAAAAAACCATCACTTACTTCATATGACACTTCTCATATGGCATTTTTTCTAATTAATCAATTTAATGAAAATGACATAACTTCTTTCAAGATCAAGCTCAACCTTTGATTTATGTATACTACTAAAAATATTCTGTGTCGATAAAAACTCTACAATCCACTAAATAAATAACAATTAATAATTAAATTAAAATTATGGAATTCTTATTTCCAAAGAGACATGTCTATTGGCATAAAAAAATGGGCATTATCTAACCAGTGATGATTTTGGCAAGATGACTACTAATTTCTTATTGAATCCAATGTTTTTTTTTTCTTAACAAATCCAACCGTTGAGTTTTTGAATCATTTTTTGATGGTCCAAATAGATTCAACTTCATAAAGACCCTGGATTACCCAAACTTTCGAAACTTAATAGTTGTAATCCTAATTTCCAAAAAATTCTATCGGATTTTGTCAAAATTGTTCAAGATTTTCCATTCTTTTCTGGGCAAAAATCTCTCTTTCTTAGACTAATCTTTTATATATATATATATATATAGAGAGAGAGAGAGAGAGAGAGAGAGAGAGAGAGAGAGAGATAATAGTATGAGCGTTTTTTGTTTGAGTAGTCTTTATGTGCAACTTTTTGAAAAGTTTTCTAGTTTATTTTCTAATCTAATTTGTTTCGAATTTAGTACGGATTCAAGTTTGATGAGTGAAATCTTCACAATCTAATTTTTGAGGGCACTAAATCCATATATATTGTCTAAAAATGAATTTAAACACTATACTATAAAAATTTTCCCGAGATTCAAGGTAGATATCCTCCAGACACCCAAAAAAATTACACTTAATAACTACCATTAAAAATTATTTTTATCCTTTTATTTTTTAATATATTTTATTTAAATAGTTAAATATTTCAATAATAACCTAATTTTAAAAATTATTACTTTAAAATTTTAAAACTATAAATTCATTTACATTTAAAATTGTAAAAAACACAATTTAACTATATACGTTGTTAGGTTAATTAAAAATATTATTTTAAAATAATACTATAAAATAATAATTAATAAAAAATAAATATAGTACAGTTATTTTTAGTATTTTTTAAACTCATCCATGACCACAATAACTTAAAACATTCAATATTAAAATTAATATATATGTTTTTTAAACTTATCCATGAACACTACATTAGTTAAAGAAAAGCAATATTGAGACTTCCCATAATCGGAACTATATCATTCTCATAATCGGAACTATATCATTCTCTTGAAAGGTTTCCTATTATTCAGGTTAATATATATATATCTATATCCTAATAATCATTTCAGGAAAGGTTTCTTATTATTCAGGTTAATTATATATCTATATCCATAATAATCATTTCATTAATGGACACTTTTCTGGTCTTCAAAAAGATTATTAAATCCTTTGGAAATATTATTTTGGAATCATTTTTTCATTCATTATTTTCTTAATTCAATTAAAAGAATTTTGTAACTTCTAAATTCAACACGATGCTTGGAATCGTATTCATTATTTTTTAAAAACCTATGGTATTGTTTTCTAAACTAAAATATGGATATATTAAATAAATTAGGTTAATATTTTATTAGGAAGATTAGTCTGTAGCCAAAAGTGTACGGATAGTAGAGGCTTAGGAAATCATAATATTCAAAAGGCGAAAGAGATGATAGCTTTATTAAAAAACAAGTCAATTTGACCATTAAAAAAAACTTGGAAATTAGAGTGCAAAAGAAATCAAAGCATAGAAAAAGGCTAAGAAGAGGGACTAGAGTCAGCGGTGGTGACATGAATAAGATCTTCGTTATTACCACCAAGGGTGCTTCAGAATTCTAAGATTCTGGTTAATGTGGTCAAAGCACTAGACCACATCCTTGTAGGTCCTTCAAAGAGTGTAAGATGTCTTCCAGATAATTGAAATGGTCCATTATAATTCTTCCAAGGAGAAACTTCTTGTTCCAATATAGGTTGATGGTATACATGAACTGGTTTAATTGACCTTGCATGTGTCCAACATTTGAAACCCAATCAGCCAGTTTAACAAGAATCACTATGTCCAAAAGATGCTATTATTGAGACACTCCCTCTCCTTCCATACAATATAGCTCTTCCTAGATGGGACCTAGGGTGAGATCTCGAAACTTGGCAATTGATTCTTCTAGTTGATGGTGGGCACATGCATGTCGCTGAGAAGCTTTCTTTTGGTAATAAGTTACCCATTTGCGAACATGTGCTCATTGATGGCACATGGTGAAAGGCTAGACAAGGATACAAAAGAAAAATATCAGGGAAATGAATGGACAAGTGATAAGCCTAGTGAGGAGTGCCATGTAAGGTGGAGAAGGGGCATAATAATAAAGAGTTAGATGAAACCAAAAATCAAACAAAGATAATAATGTCATCCTAGCATGAAAAATCCATAACAACGAAAGGGAGAGAATGGAGGAGAACACAAAGTCTGCCAAGGAGGCTAGCAAAAGGAAGTAGGAGCATATTGAAGATAGGCTAGGAAAGGAGCACAAAGCCTCAAGTATACATTGAGAATTACCAGGAGAGTGGCTAGAAAAAATATAGGTTAGGAGAGTACTAGTAAAAAAATTAAAACCATATAACATAAATCAAGGAAAGAGGTGAAAGAGAACCAAAGATAATCAAGATAACTCTCGTTGAAGAGGTTCAATGTCCATAGGAACTGTTAACCAACATGAAAAAGGAACTTGTATCACATCTTGGGCATTAGTGTTGTTAGGAAATGGAAACAACAGAGCCATGTTGACATAACAAGGAACCAATTAGAAAGCTTCTTTGAGTCTCTAGTTAAAGAGGGGATACTAACTTTTGCTAATGCAGTGGAGTAAGACTAGATTAGAAAAGAAAGGGCCTAACAAAGGCTCATAGAAGTGGACCATCAAGTGCCACCATTTCATGTCGATGAGAGTTGACATGAATGTCTCAAACACGTTGCAAACAATAGGAACGGATATCCTATCATACCACATGGGAATAGATGTGAAAATCCTAGCAGGATGGTGGGACTTTAATGTGATGGTAATACTTGGGCTTGTGATCAATGGTAAAGGGGCCAACTTGCGAGAGATGAGATCTTGAGAGCACAATTTTTATAAAGACCTTTTATGGGGGTGTGCTACGATGTACCTCAACCACTTAGCGAAGTGGTGCAGTGGCACCTCCCCCAACCCCCCATTTTTCAATAAAGACACCTCATCTGAGACATAATTCAAGTAAACTAATTTTGTAACTGATATAGGAGCATTAGAGCTTCCAAGTCATGAAGTGTTTTGGTGACTGATCTGAGTCCGGGTGTGACGAAGGACCCTTCTAAGACCTTTTACTTTCGTGATTTGTTAAATTGCATTTTTAAAATGACATAAATGAATACATGTGCATGATGTAAATAAGAGGAACATGTCAATCATCAGCAACATAAAAACATAAGACATTGATAATGGAGTTCATCCAAGAGGGACTACATTCCAGGTCCCGATGTCAAGAAGGTGTAGGCCACTACATTAAGTGTTGTCAATAGTGATGATGTACATAAGAGATGATGTCGCTATCATACAATAAAAATTCCCTCCCACAGGAGTGGCTCCAAGAGATGTTCCACTACAGGAACTATCGGTCAAAAGGACTCCTATCAGTATGACACAAACTCATGCATGATGATCAAGAGCATCTTGCCAACATGGCATAAAAGGGATCTCAATGCATGCATGACGACAACATGAGTATCCCATCAACATACAACAAAGGGATCTCGAATAAAACATAACATGACAAAAAATGCTTCACATAGACGATTCCACATCACTCAAGCAGGAATCATGAAAACAAGTAATAAACAAGATCCCACATAAAGCATCAACAAGGATTTGTGTAGCACAATGCGTAAATAAGAAGTACGTGAACACAACATATACCTCAAAACCAAGGTCCATATGAAGAAGTGGATGTCAAACTGTTGAAGTTGTTCGGACCATCGATCTCACGGCATCAATCACATGAAAATGACGGATTGCACATGAATGCTGACACCTACATTCCACTTAGAAAAGTGGCTGAAGAATAGAATAATAAAATGAGAAATCTGAATGCACCATTAGATTTGTGGCATCGAATAGTGCAAAATCGACTATACAAAATCTCAATTCTAAGAAGTTGAGAATCTGGTGCTCAAGGAAGCTTTTAGATTCCCCCCTAGATTTGTCAAAGATTCTACTCCATGGTTGGATTGGAAATCTGCAACTCCAAAGGTGAATCTAACTTCGCCATTGCGATCCCCATAGAAAACCATGAAAAACGACTATAAACTTGACTATATTCTGACATGGAGAAAAATTACCTCCTAAGGAAGATTGCAAGGATCATGGTTTTGCTCCCTGTTTTTGCAGCAATGATGGTTCCACCCTCATATTGAAAATGGCTGGAAAATGCAGAACTCTAATGGAGACACGGACAAAGCCATTGTGTTCATGGTGTCGAGAAGTGTTGAAACCATATTAAATTTGTAAAATTATGACAAAGTGAAATTTCAACCCTCCTACAAAATGTTTCCTCGAATTGTGTGCCAAGATTCTGCCTCCTCTGTCTCAAATTCATGCCCTCTCTTCATTCCTCCATCTACCATGCACTGAGAAAATTGAGTTCTTTTAAAGTTTAGCGGATTAAACAAGAAATTGATTTTGGCATTGTGGTAAGATTACCAAGTTATACGGAGGATGTCGGGTGGTCAAACCCCAACCCCTCCATGTTTAAACATTTATTTCTTTTACAATTGCATGCATATTATTTTGGGTCCATTAACATATGGTGTTATTGTTTGGAGGCCATTTTAAACAAGGCATTAAAGGATGATACATCCTACCAGAGTCCATGTTATTGTTCACTATTTTTGGTGGTGTCATTTATGGGGCCGACGCACATGGGTCGGGCAGGTTTGACCCTCATCGGTCCCGAATTAATTGTTATATGGTACGTTGGGGGATTTCGGGGTGTGGGTTGGGTCCATCGGAGGTGGCCTGTGCCCACCCCATTAATACAATGTGTTTATGATGTGCAGTGGAGGTTTGGAGGGTTCGGAGCATTGATGACTGTGGACCCAAAATACATCTTTTTTTAATTATGGTTGTAGGAGGGCCGGTGGGGGTCATGGCCCATCAACCCCTTAATAAACTTTTTGTTATGTGGGGGTAGAAAGGGTGGTGGCCCACCACCATAATATTTTTTTATTAGTTTTTATTTAACAATAAGGTGTACTTTTCAATTCCTTAGCACATAAGGGATATTGGGAAAAATAACGAGGCCACAATTTCAACCGATTTCGAGAGCTAGGTATCATGCCTTTGGGTCGGTCAAATTATAGGACACTTAAACCTAGTCCACAAACCAACTTTGACCAAAACTTTGAATGGCTCATTCTCCCCCATACGAGCTTGGATTGCTGAACCATTCACACCTTCGCGATCAGGACGATGAGATCTACGCTCTGGCCTTGGGTCAAAGTCGTTCTGAGGAATTTGATTTTTGACAGTTCATAAGCCCTCTTTGTCCTGTGTGTATTTGGAGCCACCTGGATCAATCCTCCCCACTGAGGAGCTTTTGGTCCTTCAAAAGCATGAAAATAATCTACATCTTCTTTATAGCTTGTCTGCATCACAAGCATCTTGAAAAGGTCTCGCTTCCATCTCCTTCACCTTTGTTCTTCAGAGACTTAAGCGATGAACTGACACCTGCTACCTCTGCAAACTGTAGTACATTGTTTCGCAAATTACATGCTTGACTTTCATGGCCAACTAATGACCCAAGCATCCCACACTTGCCACAAGTTTATAACACATACTCGATGGTCAAGTTTACATCTAGATGGACGCAATACCTCAGCTATGAAAACAAGGCCAACATATCATTGTTGCTTCAACAAGTGATGGAAAACACATCATCACTGCAACACAATATTTACAATAATAAGGCCAAACACTATTTTCTTTGACAAGTGATGGAAACATGACATCACTTTCACAGTTTATCATGCAACTCAAAATAATATCAAACATCATTGTTGTTGAACAAGTCATAGAAACACATAATCACTTTTACACTTTAAAATACAACAAATGACATACAAAAGCATGACCATGAAACACTAACATATCTAAAAACCATTTTTCACTTATCAAGGTGAATGGGTTGCCTCCTTGTGGTGCGTTCAATGGTCGAATAACTGCTTCACCTAGTTCATGCATCGACACTTGATCTTTAAGGTGCTGCTTTGGATGGAGCCTCCAACAAGTGGCTCTTTTATGGCCACTTATATCACAATTATTGTAATAGGTTTTCTTCCTCCATATCTGCTTAACATGTTTCTTTACATGCTATTGAGAGGGTCTTTCACACCTCGTCCTTTTGTGTCTTGCCATTCTTTTCTAACACTTAGGAAATGTATGGTTATGTAATCCACAAAGGTACATGTTTTTCGATTCCATGATTTACATTCATCTCTAACAACATGATTATAATCGAAATGAAAAATTGAAGATCGAAAGTCGTTATACCTTCCCTTACTATCTTTGGTGTAATTATGGTGATGAGAACTTAAGTCGGCTCTTTCCCTACAATTGAAACTGCCATAGGATGATGGGGATGTGTTCCCATCATTTTCTTTCCTCGATGATTTTGATGATGTCTCAGAAGCATATGACACCTTTGAACATTGTCCTTTGGTGTATCTCGAACTTGCAAATTGAGGTCTCTGCACAACTTCCAATGGTTGAGTTATGCATTGGTTATTAATACCAATTTTTTCTTCCTTCTTGTGCCTTGTCCTTGTAAGGAGCCTCATGTTTCTCCCTGTAATTGGGATCTCCAAATATCCAACAGAAATCATACTATGTGACGATGAAACTGAAAGGAAATCAACATATTTTACCTCCTATTTTGATTTAGAAAGAACTGATGAGGGCTTCACATCATCTATTGTTGGTGGTTCACTAGCTATCTTGGCGCATTCCCCAACTTCCTTTCTAACATACTCAAGTCCTGCCTGATGGGGTAATTCTTCTATTTTGATGGGGTTGATAATGCCTTGCCCATTGATGCCCAAGACATTTCCAAGGCCTCGTCCTTTGCCACGCTGTAGCTTTTCCAAGGCCTCGTCCTTTGCTTGCAGATTTCGTAGAAAACTATGTTTCTCCTCTTTCTCTTCATGTAGACATGTCTTCAATTCAACATTCTTTGTTTGAAGATCATGTTTGTGGTGCTTCAGTTCTTCCAGGGCCTCTTCCATGGCTCACAACTGAAGCTAAAATCACTCATTTTCCTCTGTCTCTTTCTGTAGAGTTTCATACATGATTTCCACCCTTTCAGAAATTTTGAGAATGGACTTGTACATTAATTTTTCATCCTCTATTGCTGCACATTCCATTGTTCACACTGCAATTCACATCAACACAAAGACTGCTTTGATACCACTTGATCCTAGTCTGGTGTGACGAAGGACCCTTCCAAGACCTTTTACTTTTGTGATGTGTTAAATTAAATTTTTAAAAGAACATAAATGAATACATGTGCATGTTGTAAAGAAGGGGAACATGTTAATGATTAGCAACATAAAAACATAAGACATTGATAACGGAGTTTGACTAGGAGGGACTACATCTCTGGGGCTCGATGTCAAGATGGTGTAGGTCGTTGCAGCGCTTTCAATAGTGATGATGGACACAAGAGATGATGTCACTATCATACAAGTAAAATTCTCTCACACAAGAGTGTCTCCAAGAGATATTCCACTATAGGAACTCTCAGTCAAAAGGACTCCTATCAGTATGACACAAACTCATGCATGATGATCAAGAGCATCCCGCCAACATGGCATAAAACGGATCTCAATGCATCCATGAAGACAACATGATTATCTCATCAACATACAACAAAGGGATCTCGAATAAAACATAACATGACAAAAAGTACATCACAGAGACGATTACGTGTCACATCAAGCAGGAATCATGAAAACGAGTAATAAACAAAATCCCACATCAAGCATCAACAAGGATCTTTGCAGCACAATGCATAAAGAAGAAGTACATGAACACAACATATACCTCACAACCAAGGGCCATTTGGAGATGTGGATGTCAAACTGCTAAAGATGTTCAGACCATCGATATCATGGCATTAATCGCATGAAAATGACTACTCGCACATGAATGCTGACACCTACATTCGACGTAGAAAGGTGGTTGAATAATAGAATCAGAAAATGAGAAATATGAATGCACCATTAGATTTGTGGCATCGAATAGTGCAAAATCGACTATCCAAAATCTGAATTCTAAGAAGTTGAGAATCTAGGGCTCAAGGAATATTTTAGATTCTCCCTAGATTCCTCAAAGATTCTGCTCCATGGGTGGACTGGAAATCTGCAGCTCCAAAGGCAAATCTGAAATTTCCATTGCAATCCCTATGGAAAACCATGAAAAACATCTGTAAAATTGACTATATTCCAACATGGAGAAAAATTACCTCCTCTGGAAAATTGCAAGGATAATGGTTATGCTCCCTATTTTTGCAGAAATCATGATTCCACCCTCATACTGAAAATGGCCAAAAAATGTAGAAATCTGATGGAGACAAGGGAAACGCCATTACGTTCGTGGAATCGAGAAGTGCTGAAACCATATAAAATTTGTAAAAATATGACAAAGTGAAATTTCGCCCCTCTTGCAAAATGTTGCTTCAAACTGCATGCCAAGATTCTGCCTCCCCTGTCTCAAAATCCGTGCCGGCTCTTGGATCCTCCATCTATCCATGCACTAAGAAAGTTGGGTCCTTTTAAAGTTTGTAGGGCAGATCAAACAAGAAATTGGTTTTGGCATTGTGGTAAGATTACCAAGTTATAGGGAGGAGGTCAGGTGGTCAAACCCCGATGCGTCCATGTTTAAACATTTATTGTTTTTGCAACCGCATGCATATTATTTCGGTCACATTAACATGTGTTGTTATTGTTTGGAGGCCATTTTAAGCAGGGCATTAAAAGAGGGCACATGGTACTAGACTCCATGTTGTTGTGCACTATTTTCGGTGGTATTGTCTATGGGGCCATTCGCTTGGGGGCCAACCCACGTGGGTCGGGCAGGTTCTACCCTCATCGGTCCTGAATTAATTGTTATGTGGTGCATTGAGGGATTTTAGGGTGTGCACCAGGTCCACGAGAGGTGGCTCGTGCCCACTCCATTAATACAATTTGTTTATGATGCGCGGTGGAGGTTTGGAGGGTTCGACGGGGTAATGACCGTCGACCAAAAATATATATATATTTTTAATTATGGTTGTGAGAGGGACAGCGGGGGTTATGGCCTATCAGCTCCTGAGTATTCTTCTATGTTTCATGTGTGTTGACTCTTCTTCTGAGTTATATGTGTTCAACTTGATCTTGCTCAAATATTTTAAGCTTCTGCAAGTTTGATAGTAGAAGTAGATTAAATTATTTTTCTTTGGTATATTGTGTTATCGAGTTAATCTATAGTCAAATTTTCTACATAGATCTTAGAGGTATATTTGTAGAGAATTTGCAATAAATTCTACACTTCGCGCTGCAACCTGGAATTTAGTAATCTGAGCCCAGGCTCTTGTGCTCCAACATGACCCAATCAAAGTACAAATTCTAACACGTGAATAGATGTCTCAAAATCGAAAATTCTAGAAATTCGCCTGATTACCGTTCAATGATATGAGCTATTAACAAGCGCTAGAGAAACCACCAATAAGGACAAAGAATCTCAAGGTACCAATAGCACAATCCATGGAATGTGAATAAAGGAACTGAAGTTGAACACCCGTGAAGTCACCCGATCGAAAGCCAATGATGTGAAATTATTGTCAAGTGCAAAGAACTTTCCATTAGGGCATGCATGCTCTAAGGTGCTAGAAGGGAGTCTCTCAGCCAAATTTTCGGATAATGAGTTGAAGTCGATAGGAAGTGACCTTGTCGAAGGAGGGCCAGGATTTATCCTACATCATCAACATGAAACAAAGGGATGTAATGATTATGGATGATACAGAGAACTAGGAATGAGCGTAACTGTAGAAGGATGACTCTTGAACATATCAGTGACACGACTTCGAACTTTGGCAACTTTTGGATCCATAGGATCGAAGGTCATGATGATGTGACATAGATCAAATGGAAGGAAAAAATGAATGGCCCAACCCAGGAAGGTCAATGATGAAGTAAGGGTATCCCAACCTGACATGAAGCAAAAATTGTCATGTTCAAGTGTGAGCTGCCAACACAACTGATACCATTTCCCATCTTCCCCCACCATTTCTGGCAACTACCCCAATTATTTTTTATTGCAATATTGAAGAGGATAGCATGTGCTTGCACTATAAGTCCATCCTTCAGATGAATCTGACCTAGTATGATTAATGAGCCCTAGGAAGGAGAATCTCATGTTCATCATGGTGACGAATCCAATGTCATTTAATGTTTTAACAAGTTTGACAAAGGTGTAAATCGATATCTTTTTCATGTTTAAAGAGTTTGAAAAAAACATGGAAAAGAAAACTCCAAATGGTCCCTTTTCATACATTTATGTCTTTGGAGCCCGAAAAGGTAGAAAATGATACTTGAGATAACCGCTTAACCATGTCAATCAACGAGTACCTTTTTCATAAATAGTTTATCCCAACTCGAAAAGGGGTAAATGTATATGGGGTAAACGACAATACCTTGCAATATTTTAGTGTTTAAAGAGTCAGAAAAGAGATGAAAGCATGCCTCTATTTTTATTCTCTTTAATGAGTCAAAAAGGAAAAAATAATCGGCGATCTTTTCATTTATGATATGAGTGACAAATGTCACCCTTCCATGTTGCAATGTGTCTATTGTCACATCATCTTATTGACTAGATCTCCACTTGTCATGCCAATAGAAGCTTCAAAATTGTGCTTGTGCTCACAACTTGCCACTCCCTGCTCATCATTTTTCATCTACGACCTTTATGGTCCAATAAAACATGGTTTATAGTTCTATTGGACACTTGGACCTTCAGCGCAAGAGGCCTTGGGCTAGAATCAAGAGCTAAAAACTTAAAGTGCTTGTTAGGTCATTGCACACTACCAAAGTCTACATACAACCACAGGTCTTTGACCCGTGATGGGTCATGGGCGATTGGAAAATGTTAACTAATAGGAAACAAAAAAATAAATAACGATGAAAATTTATCTAAAAGTTTAGAAACCTTAACAAATATTGCTAGTCTCTAATATGTAAATTATATAATGTTTGCTGGTATATTTAAAAAAAAAAAAAAATAAAGATATAAAAAATCAAATCTTCAATAATCTTGTATAGTATCTATAATATTTTTGTGATTTTTAAGGTAAGATCATTTTATACTATAAAAATTGGGAAAATCATTTTTAGAAAAAAAAAAAAAATTTGTCAAATATTTTTTTGGAAAAAAAATGGGAAATTAGCGCACCTGTGAATAGTAGCCCCTAAAATTTTCCATGCTAGGAAACGTTATGTCTGTCACCTTCTGTCTAGTTCCTCCCACATTGTCTAATTTTGTGGGACTTAAATCTTTGGGTATTCACTTTCTTGATATATAATATTGTTGGGTGCTTTCCTCATCTCCATTTAATCCAACTACTTAATATGAATTTCAAATAAGATGTGGCCAATTTCTCTATATAGTAGTTCGTGAATAATTCTATAATGATTGAAAAGTGTGCATATCTCAGGGTTTATTAGTCAAAGAATACAAGTATTATTCATATTTTGATGTTGACTATTCCATCTATTGTTGAGATTGCTTTAATGGCTTATAAAATGGAAGAAGACTCCAAATATTTGTTTAAATATGTGTTAATCAAAGACTCAGGGGTTGGGAAGTGCAATTTACTATCAATATTTACTCGTAATGACTTCACTCAAGCTCAATCTTCTCAATTCAATCTCAATGAATCTATCACTAGAGAAAAGGGTTTTCCCACTCAACCTTGCTAGTTTAGTTCGAACTTACTCATAGGTTGTGGCAGACATACATTTTTCCCTACTAGCTTTTTATTTCATTAGTGAAAAATAATTCAAATATTTTGTGAAAGATGAGATGTTGTAAGTAAATTAATGACATGTTATTTCAAGCCATAACTTTTCTTGCTACTTTGTGAAGCTTCTTCCTTTTTTGTTGAATCCATGAATATGTTCGCTGAACTCTTACCTCATAGATTTCATCAACTTCTTCTATAGGGTTTTCCATAATGAAAGAATAGTTTGAGAAGCAGAGTGTTATATGTTTCTTCTCTTGTGGAGAACTATTCTACTGAAAAGATCTATGACAATTTTGTAGGAAATGATGTTCCTTATGGTTGAAGTAATTTTTGTTGTTGGCTTTACATTTATTAATCTCCAATAGTTAGTTTAGTAATTGGGTTACATATAGATTCAAAAGTATTGCAGAGGCGCGGAGGTGTGGGAAGTATGTACTTCTCGGACATCTACACTTTTGCATTTCCTCACAAATAACTTCAGCATATATAAATTAATCTAAAAATATCATTGAATAAATCATAATAAATCAATTTAATCGTTGAATCTCATGTAAATAAACCAATATATATGTAAGTGTGGAAGTTTGAAGCTATGCGAGTGTATAAGTGTGGAAGAAGTTGTTTGTTGTTTCTAGAAGTGTTTGAAGGTGGGAATAATGAGAGATTGCAAAAATAATTGTGGAAACAAATAATTATCAATAGGCCACTCTAGATTAATTCCCTAGCATATCTATAACTATGCAACTATAACTCTTGTCTTAATATACTCTCCCCTACATGTAGATAGTTGCAGGAGTTGACGCCCATTGAGATATTATAAATCTTTTTTTTTTTTTAATAAAAAAGGTTAAAGCAAGTTGAGTGTGAGATTGGATATTATATATAACACCTTGTACATATATTAAAGTTTGTTATAAAATTATATAAATAATATTTGTTTTTTTTTAAGTTGAATAATTTTTTTTATTTGACATAGTATTTGATTTTTTTTATTATATATATATAGAGAGAATAAAAATATATTTGGTATTATGAATATAAAAAAATAAGATATTCGAAACTTTATAAACATTTGAGAAAGTAAACAATTTTTCTTTTAATTAATAAACATCATTTTATTTTAAATAATATGTTTTTTTAATAATAAATATAAATTGAATTTTTGTAGATAATAATTAATGAATTAATTTTATTACATATTAATCATTAAATTATAATAGATTTCGTTACTCTATATATCTTACTCCAGTTCTTGGAAATCTTACTAATATCAACTCCATGACTCCATGCCCAATGGTTAAAGTTACCATTTTCGCAACCAAACGTATCAAATTTCAAGTTCAATCTAGCTAGTGAGGAAATGAGTGAACTATTACTATAGTCACCATAAGTGGTAGACTCAAAGACAAATCTCTGTAGAAATTGGAAGGGTCAGCTTCCCATTTTAAATTCTAGATTGGAAGGGTTAGGTGCTTCCCATTTTAAATTCTAGATTGGAAGGGTCAGGTGCCCATTTTAAATTCTGGTTTAAAGGTTGCCTCAGTGATTTCTCTCCACAACTGGGGTAATTTTTGAGTGATAACATGAATAGTGAGAGAGGTTACCTTAGTGATATCCCTCCACAACCAAGGTAATTTTTGAGTGATAATAGGAACAATGAGAGATTGCAAAAACAATTGTGGAAACATAAAATAACACCATAATTCTGGTTTAGAGGTTACCTCAGTGATTTCCCTCCATAACCAGGGTAATTTTTTAGGGATAACAGGGATAGTGAGAGAGGTTACCTAGTTGTGGAAACATAAAATAACAACAAAAGTCTTGTTTAAAGGTTACCTCAGAGATTTCCCATTGCTCCACAACCAGTGTAATTTTTTTTAGTGATAAGAGGAATAATGAGAAAGGGTACCTAGTGATTTCCTTCCATAACCAAGGTAACTTAGTGATTTCCCTCGACAACCAAGGTAATTTTTGAGTGATAACATGAACAATAAGAGATTTCATAAATGATTGTGGAAACATAACATAACAACAAAATGCAAACCTTGTAGTAGCTTAATATCTCTAGCATATCGATAAGTTATCACTCATGTCTTAATACACTCTCCCTTACATGTAGAAAATTGTAAAAGATCCACACCCATTAAGATAGTATCAATACTTTCATGCCTTTTAATAATAAAAATTAAAACAAGATGAATGCAAATGCCTTATTATTATAACACCATATACATATATTATGGTTTATTATAACATTATGTCAATATATTTTGTTCTTTACATTAAATAAAAGATAAATTAAATATTATAACATCATATACATATATTATGATTTATTATAACATTATCTCAATAAAAGATAAATTTTAATTTAATATAGTATTTTGATTTCTTATTAATTAAACTATTTATTCCAATATATATTTTTGAATTTTCTATTTGTGGAGAAAATAATAGATAATTTAATATAATTATACGGAAAATATTCTTAAAATTTATAATACAATATCTTTCTTAATAGATAACAAAAATTTATTTTTAAAAATTATATTTTAATAAAATATAAATAAATTATAAATAAATTAATTATTGTATTACTTATTAATTAATATAATATAAATTCGGTTACTCTCATTATAAATATTATATTTTTATTTTAAAATACACTCATCAAAACTTACAACACAAAAACTGCAAGACACCTCCAGTTAATATTCCAAGAAAATTAGTGTCACTAAAGCATGTATGAATTTTCTAAATCCTTGTGGTTACTCTCATTATAAATATTATATTTTTATTTTAAAATACACTCATCAAAACTTACAACACAAAAACTGCAAGACACCTCCAGTTAATATTCCAAGAAAATTAGTGTCACTAAAGCATGTATGAATTTTCTAAATCCTTGAGATAATTTTTTTGATGTGAAGCAACATAGTATATAGCCATACATAGTGTATTGAATTTTTTATTGACATGCGAAAGAAAAGCACCACTCTTAAGTGTCCATTTATTTTTCCTTCATTGAAAATAGAAAGGCGGGATTTTATGTTCTCGCGATTTTAGTTTCTTTTCGTTGAATTCTAATTAGTCAAAAAAACACAATTTTATTTTTATATTTTTTTATCGCACTCCAATTAGTCAGAAAAGCACAATTTTTTTTTATCCACTTAGATTTGATTTCATAAAAAACATAATTCTATATTTTGATTTGATTTAAAAAACAATTTAAATTTATTTTATTTTAACTAACCATAAAAAAGCAGGACTGTTGTTGACTCAAGTGCCAGTCTAAATTCAAAATACTGGTCATGCTTTTATTCTTTATTAATCAATCTGTTGTTGACTCAAGCGCCTGTTTAAATTCAAAATGCTGGTCATGTTTTTATTCTCTATAAATCAATCTCCTTTACTAGTTGCGTTGTTATTCTAGATAATAAAAAAATCCAAACAGCAGGAAGAGAAAAAAATGGATTTAGATGGTAATTGTCCCGAGGAGTTTGTTGATATTTTGGTCCAAAATTTCGCTTATGATCCCAGTCGACTTCCGATTTCAGAAGACATTCTTTATAATCGAATAACGCTAGAAAGGATCTGGGACAGCAAACGAGATGCCATCAACCCATACACGCGACAGCCCTTCCATATTGGCAATGCCATCCCACAGACGGAGCTTAGGCAAAGGATGCGCGAATTCATTCTCAAGAACAACAACAGCGGGCTTCATGTCATTCCTGGCTACACCCAAATCTTGAACAAGACAGGTATGAAAAATCTGTTGGAAGAATTGGTTGTAGCTGCTAATCAATGTTTACTAATTCAGAAAACAACGAAGAAACGAGTTCGTAAAAATCGAAATGGGATAGCAGATCACTGTGAATTGGAGAAGTGGAACGCACTGTGGAGGAAATTAAATCTGGTACGTCTTTATTGCCAGTACAGAATAGAAAACAGAGCGCTGTTTTGTTCAATCAAAGGATATGAATACTTGTTCCAGGTAACCAGTAAGCCGCTCTTAAATTCATGCGTACTAAGAAGAAGTGGTGAATACTCATGTGATGATGCCAAGGAGGTTTGCAAAGAAGTCGCCAGGATTGTTGATGTCGTCGGCGGTCTGAAAGAGAATGATTTACAGGTGGCACAGGAAAACTCTGTTTTGTCGTTTGTGCGTATTCTATTTGACCTTGCACTCAACCAGAGCCAATATTTGAAAATTCAGAGTATGGTTTTAAGAATTTACTGTCGAATGTTTCACCATTGCATCGATTATCTGGTTAGAAGCAAGAAGAATTCCATTTGTTATATGCTCGATCTCGCTGTATATGTGTTGGCGAGTAGGAGTGATGTAATGAAGGAAGAGTTGTACAATGGAATGACAATGCTCAAAGTTGCATGGATCAACGATATGTATGCCGTCTATTTTATGCATTATGTGGATGTTCTCTACAGGGCAGTAACTATATGTGTTTTCCGTCTGCAAGATCTGAATGATGCTCAACACGTTTCTTGCTGTAACAGCGATACCGGTTAGGATGCAGATTGATAAACTGTTTGCTGGTTCCAATGACAATCTTCCAAATCTAGTTGCTATATCTTCTATGTCTTCGATTTGTTCCTTTCCCAATTCCTTGAGATCCTCAATCATGTAATCAACACTTCCTCTGATGAATTTCAATTCAACTTGGAATCTGGTCCCTTTCTACTGAATTGTGGATGAACCTCTTCTTTGTTACCATGCACGCACATGTAATATATATATGCCACGGCAATTGTGAATCAAAATCATAACGTATCAATAGTTGTGAAATGGCATGTAATACTACCAAACAACCGCCATTGAACTATGGTGACAGCGTATTGGAATTATTATAATGGACAGCGCTGTAAACACTACACCCACGTTATTGTAAATAAATGCTATGTAAAATATAATAGCAGCTTATGGACTTGTTTGGACAGCGCACGGAGGTATCCAGAAATACCACTATTAACCATATAATTTAACAATCAACACAGTAATTAGTTACAATGACTGCGTGTTACCAATTAAAAGGACAGCACCAATGGAATCCCACCGCTTACAAATTCTGTACAGGCATACAGTCATAAAAGCACACCGAACAGTATACGTTCCCCTCGAATTTTAAAGCAAGCCAATCTTATATTAAAACCATAAAATTTATGAACCGTGGGGAATTTTATTTTTTTACACAGTGAAAATAGCATATCTTCACACAGGTCCGCACTCTTATTTTCTTGACAAGACACTCTGTCTTTTTCTTTAAGACATGTGGAATACATTCATTCTCCTTATGGTTCATGCATAAAAAAAATTCCTAATTCTGGACTTTTACCTAAGAGGAAATATTTCTTACTTGGCGGCTAGGTTTTTTACATCTTTTTTCTTCTTATCCATACCTACCTTATTACAAAAGCAACTTTTACAAGGAAATTTAGGTTTTTTTTCCATTTAGCTATTTTATGAAAAATAGCATGTTTTTTCTCCATCGTATCCTATCTTTTTTTTTTAACGCACTGTGGAGGAAATTAAATCTGGTACGTCTTTATTGCCAGTACAGAATAGAAAACAGAGCGCTGTTTTGTTCAATCAAAGGATATGAATACTTGTTCCAGGTAACCAGTAAGCCGCTCTTAAATTCATGCGTACTAAGAAGAAGTGGTGAATACTCATGTGATGATGCCAAGGAGGTTTGCAAAGAAGTCGCCAGGATTGTTGACGTCGTCGGCGGTCTGAAAGAGAATGATTTACAGATGGCACAGGAAAACTCTGTTTTGGCGTTTGTGCGTATTCTATTTGACCTTGCACTCAACCAGAGCCAATATTTGAAAATTCAGAGTATGGTTTTAAGAATTTACTGTCTAATGTTTGACCATTGCATCGATTATCTGGTTAGAAGCAAGAAGAATTCCATTTGTTATATGCTCGATCTCGCTGTATATGTGTTGGCGAGTAGGAGTGATGTAATGAAGGAAGAGTTGTACAATGGAATGACAATGCTCAAAGTTGCATGGATCAACGATATGTATGCCGTCTATTTTATGCATTATGTGGATGTTCTCTACAGGGCAGTAATTATATGTGTTTTCCTTCTGCAAGATTTGGATGATGCTCATCTGCAAGATCTGGATGATGCTCAACACGTTTCTTGCTGTAACAGCAATACCGGTTAGGATGCAGATTGATAAACTGCTTGCTGTTTCCAATGACAATCTTCCAAATCTAGTTGCTATATCTTCTATGTCTTCGATTTGTTCCTTTCCCAATTCCTTGAGATCTTCAATCATGTAATCAACACTTCCTTTGGTGAATTTCAATTCAACTTGGAATCTGGTCCCTTTCTACTGAACTGTGGATGAACCTCTTCTTTGTTACCATGCACGCACATGTAATATATATATGCCACGGCAATTGTGAATCAAAATCATAACGTATCAATAGTTGTGAAATGGCATGTAATACTACCAAACAACCGCCATTGAACTATGGTGACAGCGTATTGGAATTATTATAATGGACATCGCTGTAAACACTACACCCACGTTATTGTAAATAAACGCTATGTAAAATATAATAGCAGCGTATGGACTTGTTTGGACAGCGCACAGAGGTATCCAGAAATACCACTATTAACCATATAATTTAACAATCAACACATAATTAGTTACAATGAATGCGTGTTACCAATTAAAAGGACAGCACCAATGGAATCCCACCGCTTACAAATTCTGTACAGGCATACAGTCATAAAAGCACACCGAACAGTATACGTTCCTCTCGAATTTTAAAGCAAGCCAATCTTATATTAAAACCATAAAATTTATGAACCGTGGGGAATTTTATTTTTTTACACAGTCAAAATAGCATATCTTCACACAGGTCCGCACTCTTATTTTCTTGACAAGACACTCTGTCTTTTTCTTTAAGACATGTGGAATACATTCATTTTCCTTATGGTTCATGCATAAAAAAAAATTCCTAATTCTGGACTTTTACCTAAGAGGAAATATTTCTTACTTGGCGGCTAAGTTTTTTACATCTTTTTTCTTCTTATCCATAGCTACCTTATTACAAAAGCAACTTTTACAAGGAAATTTAGGTTTCTTTTCCATTTAGCTATTTTATGAAAAATAGCATGTTTTTTCTCCATCGTATCCTACCTTTTTTTTTTTTTAAATTAACATGTTTTATTTTTACCCTATTGTTAAACTAGAAAACATAGAAACTTCCGGCTTTTTTCTGCCTGAATGGCATGCGCCTGCATCAGACTCCCAAGGTTGAAAATGATCATGATCTCCTGATCATGTGCTTTAGTCCTTGTTCTTGTCTTCCAAGGTCCCACACTTTGTTCTGTAGCTGTCCAAATGCTTTATTTCTTTGCTGCCACTGCATTTCTGTTGTCCTTTCCTTCATCTTCTTCTTTCTGTCAATCACGGTCAAGTTCTGATTGCTCTTGCTTGCTGCTATTTTTATCTTTCTCCATTTGGATTGCTGCATCATCAGTTGCCATATGTCTTCAATCTCTATGTCCAACTTACTGCTGTTGTTCCCAATTTCTGTTAATTCAGCTGTTAACATAGAAGCTGTTTTCGCTTCCGCCTTAGATGTTGCTACCTCCCAAACTTCCTGCCCCTCTGCAACATACTTTGGCTCATTACCTGTAAACACAATCAAATTGTTAGCATTAAAATCACAAGACCCACTGGTCTTATTTGTGGATTCAGTCACCAACTTTTTCTTCTGCAGCTCCAAGTCCTTTTCAGGACTCAAAAATTTTTCATTGGCTTTCTCCTCAGCTTCTGCTTCATAACTGTCCTTCATGAACACTTCCTTGTCTTGTTTCCTCAGCAAATGAACCTTTGCATTCGTCCTCTGTTTTTCCAGCTCCCTTCTCTGAAGATCTAGTTTCCTGTACAATTCAATAACTTCATTAGGCGTAAATTTTGGAAACTTCACAGAACCTTTTATACCTTCAACGACTCTGGAGCAATCATCAGCTGGTTCACCAATTTGATCAGACTCTGCCGTCTTCACTTTCGCACCATTGCTCTGAACAGTCTTTTGTACATCCATCACCTGCTCCAAGTACTCCTTTTCTCCAAATAACAAGGTTTTTGAATGAGTCTTTTGTCCTGGTACATCTTCCTGCAAAGGCAACAACGTGTGATTGACACCATCCTTTCCAAATTTGTAGGTGTTCCTCTTCCCATCATACATGGCTGCTCTGTCATATTGCCAAGGCCTTCCAAGCAATATGTGACACACGTCCATAGGCATCACATCACAGGCAATTTTATCTTTATATTTTCCTACTTGAAATTCTACTTCACACCGTTCACTTATCAGCAGTTGATGTCCCTTTTTCAGCCATGACACTTTATAAGGTGTTGGATGCTTCATTGTACTCAGCTTCAATTTCTCCACTACTTCTGTAGAAACTAGATTATCAGTGTTGCCACTATCAATGATCATCTGGCAACATTTTCCTTGGACTTTACACATTGTCCTGAATAAAGCCTTCCTTTGTGGCGGTTCAGTCACCTCCTTTGCTGACTTAAGTAAAACTTTATTAAGTACCAGAGACTCCGCTTTCTGGTGTATCCACTTCTTCTGTTACTGCTGCCACTGGTACCTCTTCCTCAGCTGGAGCAACAATTGCATTCCTCTGCTTTATTTCTACACTCTCTGGGCACTCAAAAGCTCTATGTCCCAGCTTATTGCATCTGTAGCATCTTACTTCTCTGCCTCCTCCTCTGCCTCCTCTTCCTCTGGAAAAACTCCCTCTGCCTCTTGCATCACCTCCTGTGGATGCATGCTGGGTTGAGCTATTGCTAGCTCCTTCTGCAGGTGTTGTAGATCTTCCACTACCACCTTGACTTTCCTTTTCTCTGAAAGTCCCTCTCCCTCGGGCAGACTGCTTCCTCATATTTTTTCTTCGGCCTTCAGTGCTATCTGATAGGCTTCCTCTACTGTTTTTGGAGACAGTAAACTTATCTCATCCTGAATGTCCATTCTGAGGCCATTCATATATCTTGCCACCCTCTCATATGTATTCTGGCCTTCCCCAACTCTTATGCTCACCTTATAGAATTCTTCTGTATATTCCTTCACTGTTAAAGCTCTCTGCCTAAGATTTTGCATTTGCCTAAATAATGTCTGCTGATAGTTACTAGGCAAAAACTTACCTTTTAACTTCGCTACCATTCTGCTCCAGTTCTTGATTGGCTGCTTACCCAGTCTCCTCCTTTCCGCCTGCACACCGTCCCACCAGAGCGTTGCATGGCCTTTTAGTTTGGTGACAGCAAACTTTACCTTCTTCTCATCTTCCAATTCTTCATAATCGAAGAATTTCTCCATGCTGTTAATCCAGTCGATGAGTTCTTCTGGATTTAATCCTCCTTGATATACTGGTACTCACTGGTTCCATGGCCTGGCTGTGGATTTCATCACTGACTGAAAGAACTTCATCACTGGAGAAATCTCTACCGCTTCCTCCTCAGTAGCTTCAGCTTCGGGTTCACTCACGTCTCCATCATCTATGTTCCTGCCGGAGATTAACAAATCCAATCTAGCTCACACCGCCTCTATTTCTTCCCTCAATTCGACATTCTCAGCATGTCGTCCTCTTCCACCACGTCCACGTCCTCATCCTCTTCCAACCCTGAAAGCCATCCTTCTATTGCTCCTGAGATTTAACTCTATGTCATTAGCTGGCTCTGATACCACAAATGATAAACTGCTTGCTGGTTCCGATGACAATCTTCCAAATCTGGTTGCTATATCTTCTATGTCTTCAATTTGTTCATTTCCCAATTCCTTGAGATCCTCAATCATGTAATCAACACTTCCTCTGGTGAATTTCAATTCAACTTGGAATCTGGTTCCTTTCTACTGAACTGTGGATGAACCTCTTCTTTTTTACCATGCATGCACATGTAATATATATATGCCACGGCAATTGTGAATCAAAATCATAACGTATCAATAGTTGTGAAATGGCATGTAATACTACCAAACAACCGCCATTGAACTATGGTGACAGCGTATTGGAATTATTATAATGGACAGCGCTGTAAACACTACACCCACGTTATTGTAAATAAACGCTATGTAAAATATAATAGCAGCGTATGGACTTGTTTGGACAGCCCACAGAGGTATCCAGAAATACCACTATTAACCATATAATTTAACAATCAACACAGTAATTAGTTACAATGACTGCGTGTTACCAATTAGAAGGACAGCGCCAATGGAATCCCACCGGTTACAAATTCTGTACAGGCATACAGTCATAAAAGCACACCGAACAGTATACGTTCCTCTCGAATTTTAAAGCAAGCCAATATTATATTAAAACCATAAAATTTATGAACAGTGCGGAATTTTATTTTTTTACACAGTGAAAACAGCATATCTTCACACAGGTCCGCACTCTTATTTTCTTGACAAGACACTCTGTCTTTTTCTTTAAGACTTGTGGAATACATTCATTCTCCTTATGGTTCATGCATAAAAAAATTCCTAATTCTGGACTTTTAACTAAGAGGAAATATTTCTTACTTGGTGGCTAAGTTTTTAACATTTTTTTTCTTCTTATTCATAGCTATTTTATTACAAAAGCAACTTTTACAAAGAAATTTAGGTTTTTTTCCATTTAGCTATTTTATGAAAAATATCGTGTTTTTTCTCCATCTTATCCTACTTTTTTTTTTTTTAAATTAAGAGATGTTTTATTTTTACCCTATTATTAAATTAGAAAACATAGAAACTTCCAGCTTTTTTTGCTGGCATGCGACTGCATCACAGATGATATTAACACGGAGATGGAAAATAATATTCGTCTACTTAGTATGTCACTAGAGCATGGGCTCTTCTTGATTTTGTCGCTGGTCACCACTCCCCATAATCACGTATGAACGCATGGGTATGCGGCCAAGAAGGAGAGACTGCAGAATTCGGGCATCGTAAAACGAATTTCCCTAATGGGAGAACTTGCCGATGCAGGTAACAGGCTCTTCCAGTCATCTCATTTGGAGTTGGGACTAAAAATCATAGTTGCTCTTTCTTGATGGCCTACTGAAATGAAAAAATACGAACTGTTTCAAATCTTGCATGTGGATGAAGACATTATGTGCGCCAGTAAGGTCAAATAGTTGTTGAAGGCATTGTGTATGTGAGCATATACTTATTATTAGTTTTATTTAGCTTTATATGCTAAATTGCCTTCTTATTCTTTTTTGTGAAACTGTACTGGTTCGTTTCGAATCAAAGAACGGCCTTTCCATGAAACTGTACTTGGCCCTTTCGAATCAAGAACGGGCTTTCCATGAATATCAGGTTGTAACCCTAATTGATTTTATTTATTTATTTAATATTAGGTAAGTATTTTAATGATATATCCGATTAAATTTATAAACTAAAATATATTAAAATAGTTTATATTTAATTTATAAAATTAAGTTATATTTATAGTCTTGATTTTCTTTATTCGGAAAACAAGTAATATTTTTAATTATTGCTAATTATATATGATAGGTATATTTTCATTAATTTTCTATTTTAATATATTTCATTAAGATGAGATGAATATTTTTATGGTTAATTATGTAATTTTAAATACACAAACTAATAACAACATGTGATGTGTATTGTTCATGCTAATTAATTTTTTTCAGTTAATTATAATTTATGTTCAATAATGTTAGAGTTGAGAATATCCTTGTTTCTTTCTTTCATATTACTGTTATGTTATTTTTTTATATTATTATTGTGTTGTGTTGAGAATTTTTCATATAATTTTACTATTTATTAATAATTATATTTTTCCATAACATTTTTTCACATTGTATTCGCCTATAATTTTTAGCTTTTCAATTATTTTTCAAAGTCTCCTTCAACGTTAAGTTATTCGACGCATTCCCTCACATTTTTCAAGAAAAAATCAAACCTTACTTGAGGTTTCATTTAGGGTTTTATCTCTAAAGCTTTTAACAAAATTGACATTGTGATGACAATTCCTTGAAACTGGTCTAAAAATCACTCCAAAAAAATGTTAGTTGGTGAATGATTAAATTCTTACCGAAAATAAATATGATATTTAAAATGGTGTTAAATAATTAAAATTCAAACTACATATAATGTTCTATAATTTCCGATGTTATAATTATGACCATTATTGTGAAGATCTATCACTTTGTTAATGTATTATTACAAAAGACTATCTTTATTCAATTCAAGGTAGGATCATCTTTATTTGAAAGTTTTCATAATTCAATAATAAGATTCGTTGATTTGAAAGTTTTCATAATTCAATAATAAGATTCGTTGATTGTATATATTTATATATAAATTTATTTTTGGGCTAAATTGGTGTATGAAACCTCCTTGTTTATGGGACAAGGGACCCATCTCATCGCAGAGATTTGACCTAAGTCTATCAAGCCATACATACTCTACCCCCTTAGGTTTTGAACCTGTGACCTCTTAAGAGGAAACAAATACTCTTAACCATTAGGCCCACTCACGTTGTATTAATATATATATATAAAATAAATTATTTATTATATATATAAAAATCTTATTATTATTTAAAGGTAATTATTTATTTATTATATATTTAAATTAATTATATTAATTAAAGCAACCCTTTTTAAAAATGACACTATCATAAACCAAAACCAATTATAGCATTTTAATTAATTTACATTTTTTATTATGAATTTTATATGAAAGTAAAATTAATTTAGATTAATATATTCATTTTATAAGAATAATCAATGAATAAAATAATATTTAATAATTTTTATTAAATATAGCAAACTATATACTTTCTAAACTAGCTTTAAATTTGAGCCAAAACCACCTAAGGCTCAAGCACTACTGGTATAAAGACACTAAGGCCTAGTTAAACCATTGGAACCATTGGGAGATGGACGAGAATGTTGCATTGCAAAACATTAATAACATTAAAAATATTGTTACTTCTAATTTCAAAGAAAAAATGTGGTGTGAGAAAGATTTAAGGAGGTCGTCAACCCCACCTTAGAAGATCAAAAGTATCTCTTTGCTTTAACTAGCTCAAAGAAGAGAATTACTATAGCCAAGATTAGAACGAACTCTCATGAGCTCCATAATGAAACGGGTCGTTGGGCAGTTCCTAAAACACCATGGATGGAAAGGTTCTGTCATCTTTGTGAAAATACTAACATCAAGGATGAAAATCACTTCCTCTTAAAGTTCCTGACATACAACCACATTAGATCTCATTTTCAAAATCTCTCTTGCAATATTGACCTTCCTAGCCTTTTGCTATGTCAAAATTATAGAGAGCTCGGAAGACTTCTCTCCAAGCTTTTTTTAGCATAGGAATAAAATCTTAAATCCAACTAAATAATTCATTTCCTTAGGTCTGATCGATCGAAGTTTGGTCTGAGTGGACGTGGTTAACCATCATCATCATCATATATATGATGATGATGGTTAATATCCATTAAGCCTAATGTGATCTATACCTAAAGAAAAGAGAGTAAATGATATTAATATTTATATATGTAATTAAAAAAATTCTTATTATATAATTAGATGAATTTATTTATTAAATAAATATAATACATAATAATAATGTAAAACACACGAAAGTGGAAAATATATCAAATGTATATTAATCAATCTCAAAGAATGATGTACAATGTGTACATATTAATACATACAAAAAACAATCGAATTAGTTCTTGGGAAATCTTGGACTCCAATAACTACCCAAACTGACCCAAGGTTAATCATCAGGATTAGCTATGCAACACTCCCCCCTTAACCTGAAGGGATATACCAAAGTCCAAGGAGAGTTCAAAATGAAGAAATGCATCTCAGCCAAGAGCTTAATATCTCTCAAGAAATGGTTTTTAAGGATAACCACAAAGCAATATGGGAGAATTCAAAGTCTCAACCAACACCAATTCTAGAACTTTCATAGATTTTTAAGGATGACCACAAACCAATATGGGAGAATTCAAAGTCTCAACGAACACCAATTCTGGAACTTTCATAGTGGTTCTCAGAACAACCAAAAATGTGATTTTAAGGTAACCAAAAGCTCTAGAACTATCACAACAGTTCCTCAAGCAATTACAAACATGGAAGTGCTCTGTATATGTGTTAGCTGATCAGCGAAGTAGGAGTGATATAGTGAATGAAGAGTTGTATCATGGAATGACAATCCTTAAATTTACATGGATCTACGATATCTATGTTGTCTATTTTATGCATTATGGATGTTCTCTATAGGGTTGTAATTATGTGTGTTTCCCGTTTGCAAGATCTGCATGATGCTCAACATGTTTTTTGCTGTAACAATAGTACCAGGCAATATGCAAATGATATTAATGTAGAGATGGAAAATAATATTTGTCTACTTAGTATGGCACTAGAGCATGGGCTCTTCTTGATTTTGTCACTAATGACCACTCCGCATAATCACAAATCAACCTATCGGTATGCGGGCGAGAAGGAGAGACTACAAAATTTGGGCATCGTAAAACGATTTTCCCAAATGGGAGAACTTGTGAATGATTGAAAAGTGTGCATATCTTAGGGTTTATTAGCCGAACAATACAAGTATTTTTCATATTTTGATGTTGACTATTCCATATATTGTTGAGGTTGCTTTAATGGCTTATAAAATGGAAGAGGACTCCAAACATTTGTTTAAAGATGTGTTAATCAAAGACTCAGGGGTTGGGAAGTCCAATTTACTATCAATATTTACTCGTAATGATTTCAGTCAAGCTGAATCTTCTCAATTCAATCTTGATTCACTCTTGATGAAGCTATCACTAGAGCAAAGGGTCTTCCCACTCAACCCTTCTAGTTTACTTCAAACTTACTCATAGTTTGTGATCATACAAACATTTTTCTCTACTAGCCTTCTATTTCATGAGTGAAAAAAAAATTCAAATATTTTGTGAAAGATGAGATGTTGTAAGTAAATTAATGACATTTTATTTTAAGCCATAACTTTTCTTGCTACTTTGTGAAGCTTCTTCCTTTTTTGTTGGATCCATGAATATGTTCATTGAACTCTTAGCTCATAGATTTCATCAACTTTTCTTCTATAGGGTTTTCCATAATGCAAGAATAGTTTGAGAAGCAGAGTGTTATATGTTTCTTCTCTTACGGAGAACTATTCTACTGAAAAGATCCATGGTGATTTTGTAGAGAATGATATTTCTTACAGTTGACGTATCCAAAATTATGGACATTGTCTTCGAGGTTGAAGAAGTATTGAGGCCATGAGACTTGTGTGCATATATTGAGCTTTAGGATCAAAGTAATGAGGCACACCATGAATCTATGTATTGGAGGAAAATCTTTAGAATTAGGACATCATTCAACTGTGTAAGATCTATGTTTCAATTCTTTTGTTGTTGGTTTTACATTTATTAATCTCCAATAGCTAGTTCAAAAACTCGGTTACATATAGATTCAAAGGTATTGCAGAGGTGCGGAGGTGTGGGAAGTAGGTACTTCTCGGACATCTACACTTCCGCATTTCCTCACAAATAACTTCAACATTTATAAATTCATTTAAGCATATCATTGAATAAATCATAAATGAATCAATTTAATCATTGAATCTCATGTAAATAAATCAATAAATATGTATGTGTGGAAGTTTGAATGTGTGGGAATGTACAAGTGTGGAAGAAGTCATTTGTAGAAGTATTTGAAGGTGGGAATAACTAGAGATTGCAAAAATAATTATGGAAACAAATAATTATAGAAAGGCCACACTAGATTAGTTCCCTAGCATATCTATTACTATGCAACTATCACTCTTGTCTTAATATATTCTCCCCTACATGTAGAGAGTTGTAAGGGGTTGACACCCATTGAGATATCATCAATCTTTTTTTTGTGTAATAAAAAAGGTTAAAGAAAGTTGAGCATAGATTCCATATTATTGTAACACCGTGTACATATACTAAGGTTTGTTATAAAATTATATAAATACATTTGCTTTTTTGTAAAGTGGAATAAAAAATATTTTTTTAATTTGACAATAGTAATTTTGATTTTGTTTTTAATATATATATACATATATATATATATATATAAATAATGGAGAATAAAAGTATAATTAGTTTAATGAGTATAAAAAAAGATATTCTAAAATTATAAACAATTCGAGAAAGTAAACAATTTTTCTTTTAATAATAAACATCATTTATTTTAAAAAATATATTTTCTTAATAATAAATATAAATTGAATTTTGTAGATAATAATTAATGATTAATTTTATTACATATTAATCATTAAATTATAATAGATTGTGTTACTGTATATGTCTCACTTCGATCCTTGGAAATCTTACTAGTATCAACCCATGACTCCATGCTAAATGGTTAAAGTTACCATTTTTCCAATCAAGCACATTAATTTTCAAGTTGAATCTAGCTAGTGAGCAAATGAGTGGGCTGTTACTGTAGTCACTATAAGTAGCAAACTCAAAGAGAGATCTCTCTAGAAATTGGAAGGGTCAGCTTCCCATTTCAAATTCTAGATTGGAAGGATCAAGTGTCCATTTTAAATTCTAGTTTAAAGGTTACCTCAGTGATTTCCCTCCATAACCACCCTAATTTTTGAATGATAACACGAATAGTGAGAGAGGTTACATTAGTGATATCCCTCCACAACAAGGTAATATTTGAGTGATAGCAAAAACAATGAGAGATTGCAAAATTGATTATGGAAACATACAATAATAACAAAATTCTGGTTTAAGGTTACCTCAGTGATTTCCCTCCACAACCAGGGTAATTTTTGAGTGATCACAGGAATAGTGAGAGAGGTTACCTAGTTGTGGAAACATAAAATAACAACAAAAGTCTAGTTTAAAGGTTACCTCAACTACTTCCCTTCACAACTAGTGTAATTTTTTAGTGATAAGAGGAATAGTGAGAGAGGGTACTTGGTGATTTCCTTCCACAACCAAGGGAACTCAGTGATTTCCCTCCACAACCAAAGTAATTTTTCAGTGATAACATGAACAATGAGAGATTGCATAAACAATTGTAGAAACATAGTATAACAACAAAATGCAAACCTGGTAGTAGCTTAATTTCTCTAGCATATAGATAACTATGCAGTTATCACTGATGTCTTAATACACTCTCCCTTACATGTAGAAAATTGTAAAAGGTCCACACCCATTGAGATAGTATCAATACTTTCATGTTTTTTAATATAAAAAAATAAAATAAGTTGAATATAAACGCCTTATTATTATAACACCACACACACACATATATTATTATTAATGGTTATCATAACATTATGTAAATATATTTTTGTTTTTTAAATTAACATAAAAAATATAATTAAATTTAATATAGTATTTTGATTTTATTATTAAAAAAAAAATTAACCCATACTATTTTAACATTTCTATTTGTAAAGAAATAAAGATATTTAATTGATTATAAGAAAAAATATTTTCTTAACAAATTTATAATACAATATTTTTTCAATTATAAGCAAAAATTTTATTATTAATTAATTGTTTTAATAACAATATAAATTGAGATTTTCTATAAATATAATAATACATTGAATTTTATTACTTATTAATTAAATTATAATAATTTTTGTTGCTTATATTTTTAATTTAAAATACACTCATCAAAACATACAAATTAAAAACTGTAACACACCTCCACTTAATATTCCAAGAAAATTAGTTTCATTAAGCATGCATGAATTTTCTAAATCCTTGAGATAAATTTTTTGATGTGAAGCAACATTGCATATAGCCATACATAGTCTATTGAATTTTTTATTAACATGCCAAAGAAAAGCACCACTCTTAAGTGTCCATTTATTTTTCCTTCATTAGAAATAGAAAAGCGGGATTTTATGTTCTCGCGATTTTAGTTTCTTTTTGTTGGATTCTAATTGGTCAAAAAAACACAATTTTATTTTTATATTTTCTTTTATCGGACTCCAATTAGTCAAAAAAGCACAATTTTTTTTTATATACTTAGATTTGATTTAAAAAAACAATTTAAATTTATTTTATTTTAACTAGAAAAACAGCACTAGAAAAGCAGCACTGTTGTTGACTCAAGTGCCCGTCTAAATTCAAAATACTGGTCATGCTTGTATTCTTTATTAATCAATCTGTTGTTGACTCAAGCGCCTGTTTAAATTCAAAACGCTGGTCATGTTTTTATTCTCTACAAATCAATCTCCTTTACTACTTGCGTTGTTACTCTAGATAATAATAAAAAAAAATCCAAGCAGCAGGAAGAGAAAAAAATGGATTCAGATGGTAATTATCTTCCCGAGGAGTTTGTTGATATTTTGGTCCAAAATTTCGCTTATGATCCCATTCGACTTCCGATTTCAGAAGACGCTTCTCAGATTCTTTATAATCGAATAACGCTAGAAAAGATCTGGGACAGCAAACGAGATGCCATCAACCCATACACACGACAGCCCTTCCATATTGGCAATGCCATCCTACAGACGGAGCTTAGGCAAAAGATGCGCGAATTCATTCTCAAGAACAACAACAGCGGGCTTCATGTCATTCCTGACTACACCCAAATCTTGAACAAGACAAGTATGAAAAATCTGTTGGAAGAATTGGTTGTCGCTGCTAATCAATGTTTACTAATTCAGAAACCAACGAAGAAACGAGTTCGTAGAAATCTAAATAGGAAGGCAGATGACTGTGAATTGGAGAAGTGGAACGCGCTGTGGAGGAAATTAAATCTGGCACGTCTTTATTGCCAGTACATAATAGAAAACAGAGCGCTGTTTTGTTCAATGAAAGGATATGAATACTTGTTCCAGGTAACCAATAAGCCGTTATTAAATTCATGCGTACTAAGAAGAAGTGGTGAATACTCATGTGATGATGCCAAGGAGGTTTGCAAAGAAGTCGTCAGGATTGTTGATGCCGTCGGCGGTCTGAAATGTTGAAGTTATAATTTCCCCTGTGCGCGCGGGCCAGCAGTTAAGGCGCGGGGAAACCACAGCTGCAAACCAGAAACCGGCCGCCTGAAACCTATCGCACCAGCACCAGTTCTCCGGCGATGGAATATTCCGACGACAGGCTCCGATGAAATATGGTGCAGAGACGTGGATTGCCATGACATCAGCGTCAAGCACTTTTCGGATGATAAAACTCAGTCAAAACAGGCCTTCCGATATTGATTTCCTTCGTCCGATCTGCTCGTGCATCCTCCGTCGTTGATCGCTCCAAGGTGCATACGGTCAACATTAAAATATTGCGTGAGTAAAGTTCGGTCAAAAACCCCTGTCCGATATGCATCCGATCAAGATGCATGCTCTCCGCCGTCCGATTCAAAGGAAAATTCTCCGCCGTTTAAAATTGTCCAAAATACATACGGGGCCTGTTGAAAGTTAATGCAGCGTGGAGTAACATAATCGACCATACCTTATGATTATGAAATGACATAGTTTTGGTCATATATTTAATATTTTACGGCCCGTAATATTTATTGAGCATGGGCGGAAAATGTAAGGTAAGTTTTTTTATTACTTTCCATATGGATTGTATTGTAAATGCGTTGACCGTGTGTTGTGTGTTATGAGTATTACACACAGGGAGTGTCATGGAAAAACACACGGTGAAAATAAAGCAGAGGGTCCGCACCACAGAAAATGTGAAGTGTGAAAACGCATACGGGGAGGTAAAAAGAATATGAGTTCGCAGCGAATGAGGACCTATGAAAATACATTGTAATGCAAGGGAACGCACAGGAGTGTGCATGAATATTCTTGTGGTTTGAAATGTTTAATGAGAAAATGGTAAAACGCAGCAGTAGCGTAAAAACCACTTTTGTCTTGGTAATGTGATGTAAGAAAAAGAATGCACAGCAGTGCAGGAGAAGGCAGAGAAGTGAAAGAAGAAAAACCATGGGCAAGTATGTGAAACCATGAATTGTTTCACATAGCAGTGAAAAGGTAAATCTGTAAATCCCTGTAAGTTTTGTT
>APFE030311250.1:0-11054 GCA_000404065.3 Pinus taeda | reverse complement strand
CAGTTTGGATCCCGATTTTGTTTGCATCTGCTCAACCGAGATAAAAACCAGCCAACCACAAACATCATCCCATTACTGTTTGGATCACTATTTTCTTTGCAACTGAAGGACGCAATAAAAAGTCGAATTCATACCTAACACGCATGAGAATTTTGAAAAGATTTAACTCGCCATTACTCTTCCAATAAAAGCTACCAAACACTGCACTACCTCAATGTAATTTTTAGTTTTTACAGGTCCTAATATCAAAGGACCTCTCCAAATTTATTTTAGTTGAAAAAATATCACTGGCTAACACAACCGAAGTAGAACCGAGGGCAAACACAGAGAAACGATCCACTTGTCTCTGTGGATTCTTTCGTGATGCCTCAATTAATTTCCTTGTTAACATAACACATAATTAATTATCAAATAAAACATAATTAATAATTAAATGAAACATAAAACATGTGTATAGACATGAGATCTCATTCCTCCATTGTAATTAGATGAAAAATATTCATTTATTACTTTTATTTAATAAAAATATCAAAATAAAAAACCTAGATTTAAAAGGCATCACAATGATGAAATTATTCTCGATAAAGATAGCCTTATTCTGAAAACTCAGCTGCCAATGCCAACTCCACTTCAAATTAGTTTAAAAATCACCCAACCAATCCATATCTTTTGTCAGAAAAATAGGCTATCACACGGTTATCCATCACTACCATATAGTTATGCATCGCTATCACATAGTTATCCATCATTAACATATTGTTATCCATCACTATCACAACAACAAAGTAACGTGGTTATCCATCACTATCACAACAACAAAGCAACGTGTCGCACAACATAATGGAATTGTTCTCGAATAAGTTGAAAAGGATGAGACTATGGCCGAAGATGATCGGACGAATTGCCCACTCAACACAGATTTATTTGTGAAACGGTTGTTCAAGAAAGGAGACATATATCCGTTGAAAACTTTGGACTGACTGGAGATTTTTCTTCGAAACGTTTGTTCAAGAATGGACAGATAGATAGATATCCATCGAAAGAAATGGTATATAGAAGACTGTAGAACTATGTGAATTGGTCTTGTCCGATATATCTATGTGCACCGATATGTTTGTGTGGTCTGATATGTTTGTGCGCTAAGTCTGTGCATGGGGTATGCTTGAGTCTGTGTGTATGACTGAGTCTATGTGAGTCAAGTCGGTCATGGGTCATGGGCCGTGGCAAATAATTTCCCAACTTCAGCGGAACGGTGACCGAATTGCCAAACAGTCACTGCTCTCCGAAGGTAATGCTTTCTTTCTGTTGCATTCTTCTTTTGTCTATTCCCTTAGACACCATAGTTTCTTTTTAGTTCATTGCAATGTTTTATTTCAAATCTATGCATTCCTTTCATTTTTCTAAAACTTATTCCAGGGATCTGTTAGATTATTTTATGGATTCGAACCTCCAACTGAGCGAGCTGCGTTGGGATGGTAAGGCATAATCAATGCTCTTTCTTGATAGCTAACAGGGATTCAATTACAGGTACATTTCCCCTAAAGTTAACTCTCAAGGCAAATCCTAGTTATTTCATTTTAGTTTTTACTATAAATTTTTTAGCCAATCTCAAAAGACACCGAGATTTTTTTCTTTTAATTTTTTGAAAGCATTTTTTCCTGTGAGTTATGGATTATCCCATCCTTCCATTAAATTACTAGGATAATGGATGGATAGCCATAGAGATAATGGCTATCCATATAGACATTGAGTACGGTGACATAGCATAGGGTGACATGGACATTATTATTTTTTTTGAAATCACATGATTATCATCATTTTATTTTTCCGTGTGATTCACACACTTCATAATGAAACTTGCAAGTTTCTTGGGTCTTCTGCCTGAACAAAAAAATCCTTTACACTCCAAATTTGGTAGCTATATTTCTCAAATATTCTAAATCCACAATCTATATTGATATAGGTCATCTTACAATGTTTATGATGATCCCTAAAGCTGGCCCTTGGTTTACGCGCCATGCGCTTTTGATGCGCTCATCGTTCCGATTTCTTTCTTGTGAACGATTGACAGAGTTTAAATTTAGAAGCAAAACAAAACTTCCTTCCTGGTGTTGTCGTTACAGGTAGAATAAACATTGGAACGAACCAACAAACAACTCTAAGACAACTGGCTCATCCATCTAGTTTATCTATTTTAAGGTTGGTTTTATTTTTTTTTTTTTTTTTGGGTTGAAATTACGTGAGAAAATCTTTGTTAAAATCAATGTTGTAATATTTGAAAAGTACGTCAAATATACTTTAATTTTTAAGTTGTTCACAATTGAACAATCCGATTGTAGATGTCAATGGACTGTAGAGAGTACGACTAATAAATATGTCAATGGACTGTAGAGAGTACGACGAATAAATATGTAGAGAGTATGACTAATAAATATGTCAATGGACTGTAGAGAGTACTAGTAAACATGTTTTAATAGTTAGAATTGCGTGTAATTTTTTTTTGCTTTGCTTCCCATCAAATCGATGTTTTAATTTATGCATACCTAATGAAACGTATTTTAATATTGATACTGAAAGTTATTTTATGTGAATGGACTTATTTTAAATCTCGACTATGATGGATATCATACCTAGATCAGTACATAGTGAAGCCTACTACCAAAAGTAGCCATGATATTACTAGAAGTTTCCTAATTCAGTTACTATTTTTTTAAACATAAGCTAGAAAGGATATTATGGGATATTGAATAGCGGAGGAAACAACTCATAAAATTTATTATGTGGCACATTTAACTTCATTTAGCATTGATTCAAATTCAAAAAATGTTGTGTTTCTTAGAATAAATTCATTGTATATCTATTAAAAGAGATATATCAAATATGTATGCCTAAACACTAACAACTGATAAAAATTGTGAATTAAAATGAGTAAATGAAATAGAGTGCATGAGCTTAAATTGAAGATAGTTTAACTTAAAATAAGGTTTTATAGTATCATGATAAAAGATAAGGTTTTATAGTATCATGAAAGTTGAAACCACACTATTAAAATTGATGGTATGATAAACAAATAATTGGTGATGTAATTAATGAAGAGATAATCGATTCAAGCAACCTAGATCAATGCATGTTTATAAAATCTTGGATTTTCACTTTTGTAGACCATATATATTGATGGAATTAAAAAGATGATAAACGAATTTTGTAAGTACACCATGGTTGCAAAGGAAATAATGAAATAGTTGAATATATGAATCTGAAAATCCTTATATAAAATGCTATGAAGTCAAAAATATTTATAAAATAGAGTTAGAGGTTCTTGAGGCCTTTTCCATCATCACATTATCAAGAAAAAATATGTTGAGAAACTATGTTAAGATGCTCAAATATTTAAAATAAATGGAAAATGACATATATAAGTATGCATTTTATGCATACCTAATGAAACGTATTTTAATATTGATACTGAAAGTTATTTTATGTGAATGGACTTATTTTAAATCTCGACTATGATGGATATCATACCTTTATTAATTTGAGATATATAATACCTAACATAAATGAATAATTACCATAAACTCTTGAACTTAAGTGTAAAAATAGTTGAACAAAGAAGGAAAGTTTGCAAGTCACAAAGATATTTCAACTCTTAACTTAAGTGAAGTGTGTATGTGTTTACTGAGCTAAATCAAATATCTATGTCCAATATTTTGTAATTCATAAATAATGTAAAATAGAGTGCAGTATATTTGTGTATTATTCGTGACCTAATAAAATATAAGTTTTCATAGGAACATATAAGCTTGAGGCATGCTATTAAAACATATCATGTGATATCCAGGTATGAAAATATGTAACTAATGAAGAATAATTGTATTGAAGAAATCTAGAGCAATGGAAATTTGGAAATGGTTCAATATATAGAATTAAATCTAGATTCTTCTTGAAGAAAGAATAATTAAAGAAAGACATCAAAGATAAAAATGGTCCTTTTTCACTTCCCTGTATTTTTTGTTTGTAACAAATCATAATCCTTTTGAACTTTAATAGCACAGTTGTATATAAATACTAAAAATATTAATTATCTCTAAGATTACATTTCTTGGCATAAGTAAGTTTAACAGAATTAAGGAAATGGTGAATTTGAGCATTATCACATTTAGGAAAATGTGTGGGTTAAACATATAATGGTTAGTTTTCTCCATCACAATATGTTTTGGAAAACTATAACAATGCAATATAATAAAAGCTTGACAATGCTTCCTAATGGATAAGTTCAAGTTCTCTGAATATCTCTCACTAAATCAAATTAATGATTCCTAAAATTCCTTTTGAGGTATAAAAAATTATTTCCAATCATGACATAAACTCACATGGATAATCTCTTTTATTTTAAGTTACACTATCTTCAATTTATACCACACATGCCCATATTCAGGATTACTCTACACATGTTGATATTAAGGAACCTCTTAGTATTATACCTTGAAAAAACAAAACCTAATTCATCTCTTATAAAAAGTCCCCTTCTTTTTGGGAAAAGTGGGGTCAATTTAAGCTTGTCAAAATTGCATTTTAAATTTTATTCTTCATGATAAATGAGCGTATCCTCATGACCTTTTACAAAACCATTGTGAATATTTATAACACATAATGCAACATAGAAAAGGATAAAAAAAATATCCTTTTGATGAATGTTATTTTAAAGAGAATCATGGGTATTGGTCTAAGAAATTTGTTGTTTCTCATTGAAATTTTGATCATTGAAACATATAGTCAATAGTAGATAATGCAGGAAAAAATTTATCTTAGAGGACCATTCAAAAGAGGACTAACATATCATTTAAAAACCATCCTCTCACTTATTTCTTTTAGATGAAAAAACATTATTTACTAAAGTGTTATTAACCCCAAACCCCAAACCCTAAACAAGGATTTAAGTCTTAGTTATGTTTGGTAAGTGGAAAAAGCTAGAGCTCTTTGGGGAATCAAAAGGAAAACTCCCGCCACTAAATGGGCATCCAGAATGGAAAAAAAAGTGTTATAAAACAATTTCCTCGTTCCTTTTTAGGCTTCCATTAGTTAAGATGTCTCTCCTTTTCACAAGAAGGGAGCAAGGAAATGAAAATAAAGGAATCGAATCACAATTTAGGAAGTTGGGAGTTCAGGTTGTTGATAATTCAATTAGGATTCATTCGTCAGATCTAATGAGTGAAAATATTTCAGTCATTTAACAATTGATCAAACAGTTCCCAACTATACAGGGTGGCAGTCTAGGGGAGTTCTTCTAGGAGGAACACCTTATGGCGTAATTACAAAATTTCAAACACTCAATCATTAGACCAACTAAGTAAATTATAAAGGTTTAATTGCTTAGTTTTTTTATAGATTTTCAATAATATGGCATGAAATACAATATAGCCTTTGGATGAAATAGTCTTGTAATGATAAATAAGGAAATATTAGGACTCTAAAATAGATATGCAAAGAATAAGGTTTGCAACTAGCTTTTTCTGGATGAAACTCACAAGAAAACAACAAAATGTTGACATTCACCCTAGAATTAGGGTTATATAATGAAATAAATTTTTATTTTTATTTTTATTCATTATTTTATGCAATATATAATAATGGGGAAATAACACATTAATAAAAGTTCCTTTTTAGAAACATTTCAAAGAACACTAACCCTAGATATCCATAATTTTGTGGAGAAGAGAGAAAATATTTATAGAAGAAAGATTAATGACCACCATCTATAAATTTTCTTTGATATAAATGATCAATGGATTTAGCTAGGGAAAATTCAATGGAGATTATCTTGACGAAGGAGGTGAGAGGGCTAAATCCTCTTCTTAGAAAACCTAGCATATTCCTTAAGAGGAAGATTTTAAATCTATGGGATGAACAACTATGAACTCTCATGAAGGATTTGAGGAAAATAATTTTTCATATCATAAGAAATCGAGATTTCAAGATATATATAGAAACGCTAACCATGGTACACATACAAAATACTATATCACATTAATAACATGTAAAATATAAAAGATATGCAACAAACTTACAAAATAGAAGATACATGAGGAGAAGAAAAATTGGGGGATTGAGGGTGTTCCATCTTCTCAACCAATTTTCATCTCATAGAGAAATATTGAATAATGAAATAGGGCCTTAATTTTAAATTTGTTCATTAAAGCCAAATTCTTGTTTTCCCCATCTTTTGGATTCCCAATGATATTGTAATCTCATATATTGTCTTTCCATTTCTAGGAACCTAGGTGAGATTTGATCAAGCAAAAATTACCATAACTTTGAATAGACTTCAGATGTGTGAGCCTTTCATTTTTCCAAATATCCTACCCAAACATATTTTCATACTAAAATTTTTATCCTCATTATTTCATCTTACTCCTCATACCAAAAATGTCTGGCTAGACAATAGAGGCTGAATTGCAAAGGTAAATTGAAATGGGTAAATTGAAATGTTAGTATATGTAGGGAAATTGAAATGTTAATATATGTAAGTAATGTAGTAAAAGGAGCCAAGGGAAACCAAGGATTCATAAGATAAATTAATACTTATGTTCCAACCATAGCCTCTTGGATTGAACTAATTTTAATTACTTTATGGTTTTTTTTAAATTGAGTTTAATCTAACAAAAAAATAGATTATCTTTACAAATAGAATTTAAAAAATAAAATATTAAATATATTAAAAAAACATATAAACCTATTCCAACTCAAAAAGTTTCACATTCTACAAAAGATTCTCATTCTGGTTCGAAATTACAATTTAAATCATTAGGTATATTCAAATATTATCTAACCAAATTGTAACCAAAAAGTTGGTCCATTATACTACAACCCAAGAGTGAAGCTGTTCAAGGCTGGCAATATCCTATTTGTCTTCCGGGACCGTATGTGACAACCTCTCGCATTTAGCTGGGGTAGCTCAATGGGTAACTCAATGTAAGAGCGAGCATGGTTGTTTAGTTTGGATCACGATTTTGTTTGCATCTACTCAACCGAGATAAAAACTAGCCAACCACAAACATAATCCCATTACTGTTTGGATCACTATTTTCTTTGCAACTGAAGGACGCAATAAAAAGTCGAATTCATACCTAACACGCATGAGAATTTTGAAAATATTTAACTCGCCATTACTCTTCCAATAAAAGCTACCAAACACTGCACTACCTCACTATAATTTTTAGTTTTTACAGGTCCTAATATCAAAGGACCTCTCCAAATTTATTTTAGTTGAAAAAATATCACTGACTAACACAACCGAAGTAGAACCGAGGGCAAACATGGAGAAACGATCCACTTGTCTCTGCGGATTCTTTTGTGCTGCCTCAATTAATTTCCTTGTTAACATAACACATAATTAATTATTAAATAAAACATAATTAATAATTAAATGAAACATAAAACATACATATAGACATGAGATCTCATTCCTCCATTGTAATTAGATGAAAAATATTCATTTATTACTTTTATTTAGTAAAAATATCAAAATAAGAAACCTAGATTTAAAAGGCATCACAATGACGAAATTATTCTGGATAAAGATAGCCTTATTCTGAAAACGCAGCTGCCAATGCCAACTCCACTTCAAATTCGTTTAAAAAGCACCCAACCAATCCATATCTTTTTTCAGAAAAATAGGCTATCAGACGGTTATCCATCACTAACCGGGTCTCGGGGAGGCTCCAGAGGAAGAGCCAATCCTCAGTGCTCCTCTCACTCCATAGAATCCTCCTCAAACGGAATTGATTCACGGGGTGCAAGGCAAGGCCGAGGGAGAGGCAGAGGACGTGCTCGTGCTACTGTATGCGCGCATAGCTTGCATCCCTCAACTCTATTTCGTTTCCCATGCTCACTGGATAATTCAACATACTATCTATCTGTTCGAATTGAGAAATGTGACAATGCAGTTCCACCAAAAGTCTCTGAGGAACAAAGGCCTCCTTCTCCAGTTCTTTGTGAAAGAGCTCAGCCTGCGGATACCTCGGGTGCGGTGGTGGGCCCAAGCGAGCCGGCAAAAGACGACGAGCCATACACGGATTCAAGCGCGTCGGATCAATACGGATGCAGGATCATGGAGGAGCAGCCCTCCACCTCGTGGATGCTTGAGCCTGCCTCCAGGGCGTTCTGGTCAGGACATTTCCCAAGGTGGTGGTTCTGGCGTTTCAATGGCGTTTATCTGGTAATTTTAGTTCTGAGCCTTCTTCGTGGGGTTTTTTCTATAAATATTAAGCCATGCTTAGCTCTGTTCAGGTCGGAAGCGGTTCTCATACACGCCTATGTGTGCTGTTATATTGTAATTTGTAGCAGTCTTGGGATCAAGTCTGGGACTGATAGTAATGTCTGGGTCATTTTGTCTATCTCTCAGCTGGTTACAGTTTTTGGCAATCTGTTGGTCTTCCAGTTATAGTCTGTGACAATTGTCTATCCTCTAGTTATCAAGGTTCTGTGTCAAGGGTCGTTTTACACTTAGGTGTCAAGCTTTGCTAAATCCATCTCAGTATGGTGAATTTTGAGGCCTGCTCGATGTAACCTTTTTTGAACATTTTGTATAATAATAGAAGTAGCCTAATTACAAATATAATATTATATATATTATTATTTATAATATATAATATATATTATATTATATATAAAATTATACATTATTAGAAAAGCTTCTAATATTAATAAAAATTAGCTATAATTTAACATTAATGTTATTTATAATAAGGTTAATACTCTTAATAATTTCGTATAAAAATTATTTATGTAATAATATTATTAAATCTAAACATTTAATATATTTTGTTAACTAGATCAAATTGTTAATGTGGCTAACATAATCATTAATGCTTAACTTTATTTTATTGTAATTCATCGTTTTCAATCTTATTAAACACTAACAATTATAGTACGTTGTAATTAATCATTTATTAATGTATTAAGCCACATGAAGTATTAATAGTTTGATTATTAACTAATAAATAAAACCATAATTTACGAATATCAATACTATTGATTATTTATTAATATTATTACGTTAAAGCCTTAATATAAGTAATATAAACAACAAAATATTTTTTTATATCAATAAATATAATATATATTAATATTAATGTTAATATATTAATACTAGTATAATATCTAGTAATATTGTTGTTAATATATTAATATTAGTATTATCATTAATGTCAATAGTACTGTTAACATTGATATTAATGTGTGTCTCTTACTCTAAAACATGTGTTAAAATGTAACTAGTCACGCCCATTAAAACATGTGTCTTACAATGTAGTTGAACTTTTTCAGGCCACCGTACCCTAAAAATTATTTAGGTTTATATTTTAGTGTTAATATAATATGACATAGTTTTGATGTTTATGTCCTCTAATAAAACCTCATATATATAAATATATATATTGTGAACTTTTGCAGCCATAGTTGTAACCCACCCTAAAATGGTTATTATGTACATATATTTTAGATTGTTGGAGCTTTAGAGACACAAGTGCAACATCTAGCTGTGAGATCTCTTCTTAGAGATAAGCTACCATTGCCCAAGGTAGTTTATTTTCATTTTGAATGTAAGAAGATCTCACCTTTTTTATATTGATGACATGAAGTTTTATTTCCTATCCAACTCTATGTTTATGTTTATATTTTTATTCTGTTACATTCCTACATAAGTCTCGATAATCATAACATGCACTAGGAGTAAAAGCACTCCTCCCTAGGACCACTACAAGCACATGTCATAGTATAAGATTTTGAATGGTTGTATTGAGGGATTCTTTCTTGGAGAGTGCAATACTTGGAGTTTGCTTTGAATTAGGACATGTTGAGGAGAACTAAATTTGGGATCCTCTTTTAGAGAGCATAAAACCATGTCACAAGGAGTGCTTCAAATGTGGATCCATAACTTAAAGACCACACAACTTTGGAGGTGACTTCCAACAACCACATGACGCTTGTACATCTTCACTAAACAACTCTGATGTGGAAATAGCGTAATAACTTATATTATGTTGTTGCACACTTGATCCATTTTCTATTATTTTCCTAACTAGCCTATCTTATAAAATAGGGAGAGTGTCCTCATTCTCACAACCTAGTGTGTAGATCATCCATGTCTTCTCTATGTAATCATATTGTAGCCCTTTTCTTTTGTAATGCGAGGGTTAAAGCTTGGGTGGATTATTGGGAACTAGGGTTTTTATGAGATAAAAGTAAGAGAAGTATCTCAGCACAAGCATTAACATGTTGTGTGACCTAAGTCTTGTGATATGAAACCTTAGAAAATAACTCGAGCACTTAATGCTAATGAAGCTTTTGTCATGCAATTTTCTATAAATCTCCTTGAGGACTTTTGTTATGAGAGAAAAGATTTCGATTGTGAGATTGTTGGTGGGATTATAGCTTGTAGTGTAACCTTTGATGCATCTAAGACAACTTGGTGAGCTTGGCGAGATGCCTTGATAGCGTGCAATATCATTGACCAAAAATTGTAGATGGAAAATGCTCTAGCTAGGATTTAGAAGGATCTATATTGTCTTTTCTAAGGTGCACTAGAATGACATGTTGTATAACATAGAATGTCTGAGGCATTGTATTTTATCTTCATTTATGTTGTAATAATAAATATACCCTTTCTTTCTAAAAATGTGTGATGTATTTCTAAGGATTTTATGTACATTTTGATTTATAATAGACAAATTAGGTATTTGGAACTGAGAGTGATGGGGGGCATGGTTAAATCCGCCATATGAGATTCCAAAATCACATGGAATCTCAATATTCATTGTATCAACCAGGGTAAATCCATTAGCATGTTCAATAACAGTTTTGTCAAAATCACATTCATTCATTTATTATATGGCTTGAACTTTTGAATAGTTAATGTTATATTATGTTTTAATTTAATTATCACACAACATTCACAATTAACATCGATTGAATTTTTTATTGAATATGTAAATATCAAAGTGTTGTATTTTTCAAACTTTATACAGATTTTATATAATTTAATTTATTATTAA
>APFE030311242.1:118672-145693 GCA_000404065.3 Pinus taeda | reverse complement strand
GTTGGACCTAAGGTAAGATCGAAAAACACTTGGTTTCTCATAGGATAATGTATATTTAGAGAAGGATTGCTCTTGTTCTGTTTGTCACTAGAGAGTCTTAGACTCCTAGGGAGGTTAGCTTTGTCCGCAAAAATAAATTTTCCGCATGACGGCAACCAAAGGAACAACAACTGTGACTAAAGGGAACAATGAGCTGTTATAAAAGGGAACAAAAATTGTGACCAAGGGAAAAATAGTGAATGGAAAACGACTATGACCAAAGGAACAACAACTATGAGAAAATGGTATAGAAATATGTAATGAAGGGAAACAACGGTTTTGATCAAGGGAACAACAGTGACGAAACAATAACTATGACCAAAGGAATAAAAACTATGATAAAAGGAAACAACAAGCTATAATGAAATGGAAAATCGGTTGTGACCAAGGGAATGACAGTAGTGACTTAAGGAACAACAGTCGTGACCAAAGGAACAACAACTGTGATACAAGAGTATTAACAAAATTATTATTATTATTATTTGTTATTTTATTTTACTGAACATAAATTTCATAAAAATATATACATTATTTACAAAATAGAAAGTTTCTTTTTGGGAAAAATCAACTAGATTTAACTATGGGGTTACCTCCCTAATCAACTAGAATATGCAAATTGGAATAATTACTTATCTAATGGCAGAAGTATTATTGTGTAAGCGACTGCTGGTATAGATGGATTTCAATGTCCATTAGCAAGAAAGGAGATGTCAAAGCCATCAATGGTAGTCGGGGTCACTGTACTGTTGTCATAGACTTCGATAATCTCATATTATCCAAAGCATCTCGTCTGAAGTTTTCCTGGAAAATATTGGAACTTGGAATCATACAATAGCTCCTAGTCACCTTTCTAAAAGTTTTTCTTATTAATAAGGAAATCATGTGATTTTGCCCTTTGTTGTTGAATGATAGTTATACATTGTAGGGGCAGTAGGTGCATCTTGTCCAGTTTATTAAGTTGCAAATGTTGCTTTTTTTTGTGAAATCCAATCCAATTTCTTCTACAGTCTTAAGAGTCTTAATTTAAAATTCAATAGGAAAATGGTATCCTTACCAAAAGTGAGGTGGTATTGTGAGTAGCCGATAGTATTATGCCGCATTTTTCAATAGGCTCATAAGGCCTTAGGGAGTTTGGCTACATAGTTCTGATGGTTCACAAATATTGTTTTGGTCAAGATTGCTTCCAAAACCTTATTGCTGTTCTCAAATTATATGTTTTCTTTAGGGTGGTAAGGAGAAGTAACACTATGCTTAATGTGATGCTTTTGTAAAGTAGCAACAATTTTATGAGCAATGAATTATGAACCCCCATCCGTTACGATTTCTCGAGGGAGACCATATCACACAAATAATTCAAATAATAAACTAATGAATTCTTACTTTATAGCTCTTGGAAGAGCTATTACTTCCACCCATTTAGTCACATAATCTATACAAACCATGATGTATGCCTTTTGATTAAATGGTAGGTTTAAGGGGCCTACAAAATGCAATGCTCATCTTTTGAATGGTTTTATTAAAAATTATGGTTGCAGGGGCATCTCATCAGCCCAAACGGGGTAACCCATTCTCTCACAACTATCATGGCTCTAGACATTCTTCTTTTCATATTTAAATATCTTCGGCCAATAATATCCCATATAGAGTACTTTATGCCTAGTTTTGTGATCGGCGAAATGTCCACTGTATGGCCCATCATGACATATCATGAGAATGTTGTAATTATCATCTTCTCTGATGCATATGTGGATTTGAATGTCAGAACTTGTAGTGGAAAATGCATTGCCAGTTTTCCTTCTGTGAGGTAATTGGTCACATCATCTCACCAAGGAATCTTGGTTGTTACAACAAAAAAATTGTGTCTAGAAATTGATCTTCCATTGGTAAAGGGTTGGTGTTTTAGGAAACCTAGATAGAAAATATGTAATCATATTTTCATTTCGTGGGTGGTCATCGATAGTAATGTAAAACTCTTGCAATAAGAGCAACCACCAAGTTATTAAACCATTGGTAATAGGTTTATTAGCTAGATATCTAATGGCAGAATAATCAGTATATAGGAATACTAGATATCCTCTTATATAGTGATGAAATTTATTAATGGAACACACAATAGCTAAAAAAAAAATCTTGTCACTGCATAATTTAGCATTGTTAGTTTGAGATTTTTGCTAATATAATAAATGGAATAAGGATTTTTGTATTCTTCCTATCTAAGGAAAGCTCATATCATTGTCTCTAATGCGTTTGATGAAATGTAGAAAGAAAAATTCTAGTTTGACCCTCTTAACACAAGGGTTGTTGAGACCAGATTTTTAAGTTTTGAAAAAGCAACATCACATCTATCAGTCCATTCAAATTCAACATTTCTTGTCAAATCATATAATGGTTCTACTATATTTGAAAATTTTGTTATTATTTTTGATAATAACCAGCATAGCCAAGAATCTTGAATCCCAGATCTGGTTCGTGTACTTCCACGTGAGCACCTGATACAAAATTTAGGAATATTATCATAGTATTCCTTAGAAATATCACCTTCTCTGATTAAATTCAATGTCTCTATCCACTCATCTTTCATGCCCTTGATTAAGGCGGTTTTCAACACTTGTTTGTGTAAATTGGTGTAATGAGATCTCCACAAGTTATATTGAAATATTTCAACACATTCTTCTGAAGTTTCATCATCTTTTGCTATCATTTCAAAAATTTCCTCTCTTAAGTTCCTAAACTGACAATAATTTTGATATTTGGTAAGGAAAGAATTTTTCATTTCATCCCATGAATTTATTATACAGACTCCTAGTCCCATAAACCAAAGTAGAGTTACTCCCTTCTGAGTATAAGGGAACAGTTTTAGTTTTTGTGGGTCAGTAGAATAATCGTAACCTCGACATAGAACATCGAACTCAAACAATAATGCATGGGGGTCTTCAGAGGTCATTCCATGAAAATTTGGGCTATTTTGTAACAAAATGGCTTTCATTGGTGCATTGGCTAGAGGATCATCTAGAGGGTATTCTATGGTCTAGGTTTGTGTTTGTGGTGTTTCATTCGCCATTTGGTCAAAACTCTGCTAGTAGCCTGAAGGGATACTCTGATTAGGAGGCACTCTCTGAGCAGGAGGAGTTTGGCTAACATTTGTCCCTTGAAATAGTCTCACAACACTATTCAAGTCAGGGACTTTGTGTGCTTTCCCTATAATGACAGGAGTTGCAATAGATTCAGGTTTGATAGGTTGTGATTTTGATTCAACAGATTGTGGATCTTCTCCACTTGTTTCACCTTCCCCTTCTTTCAAATCACAATAATTCCCCTCAAATTTACTAGAAAGACTAAGGTGTCTAATTGATGTATCTTGGAAGCTTCATTCAAATCCTTCAAACTTATCGTGAATCTCAGCATGAGCTGTAGTAAACAATCCTGCCACTTGAGTGGCAATAGTAAAGCCCTTCCTAGATATTGTTTGGGGTCCTACCGATGCTTGAGATTTATATTTCCTGATGATTTTGTCTATGAATTTTGGTCTTCCAAGGCCAAAATGACCACGGGTTTTCTTGGTTCTTGTAATGGGTTTTGAATTTATAACTTTCTGATTTATACTCCTATGATTTTTCCTAGTCATGCACAATGAACAGTTATAAAAAGGATCAGATGAGGGCAGGTGCTCACACAATATTTTTATTTGGTGCATTTGTAGGTTCTTACCTTTGGTATTTAATACCTAGTCCCAGAGGGATACATCTACACATTTCTTTGAAAACCTCCCCGACAACAATGCCAAAATTTTGGGCACTAAGTCATTTTGAAAGAATCAACTTAAACCTTACAAAATAAATTGTCAACCTAGGATTTTCTATTTTTATTGTATGGATATCTACATAGTTGGTGCAAGGATAGTGTTCAAATTACCTTGTTTTGAGTGTGACTGATAAGAATAAAGACTGAGAAATGAAAAGAACAACAAAATATTCTCCTGAAATAATAATTTATTTCTATCTCTAATTCATAACCAAACTGATAACAAAAGTAAATTGTTGTGTTCCTATACAGAAATCATAAAGAAATTTAGGTTGTTTCTTAGGAAATGATGTCTATACTAAAGGAATTGAAATGCATATATCAGGAAAGCACTAAATTCTTTAAAGCTAACAATCCTTACCTTGTTGTGAGAAATAATAATGAAACAAAACATTGTAAAACCTTACCTTCACTACAATTGCTAGTAAATACTAACAATAAATCTTGCAAACAATAATTCAATCAAAGAAATAGTAAATCATTCGAAAACTAAGAGTAAGAATAAATAATGATACAAAAAACACAGTAAGCGTAACCGTGCCATAGTAAATTACATGAAAGTTTGTGAAAACTTAAGACAATACATTCTTCAGTCACATTTTACAGTTGATAAGAGAAAATTAATCTTATTTACTAGAGCTTAATCGTTCAAAGTGCTGAAATTAGTCCAAACATTTTCCTTATGGCTCTTGTTTCCTCAGTGATTCAAAGAACAACAACAATCATCAAGTATTTCCTGCCCACATATTAACCCAAATATTGAGTTAATAACATTTTTAATATTCAAATTGATTCATAAATAAAGTAAAACATCATAATTGTTATTAACTCATTCCTAAAACTCCCTAACATCCAAATTATTATAATCTAAGCTCAAAAATCTTGAAAACATAACTATGAACTAAGGAAATGAGGTGAATAATTATATCAATTCCAAAGCCAAACCAAAGGCTCCTAGCCCTATCTAACTAGCTGCAAGAATTCTTGTTAGTCCATGCATCCATTAACCATCCAATACTTAAACAATCATGAACATGAGTCATAGCTAGAACCGATCATATAAGTAGGTATATAACCAACATATAACCAAAATTAATACCATAACAAATCATCTATAATTCCAACATGATAATGAGTACAAGTTCTCATAGATCACAATATAAAAATAACCCATATTAACTTATCAAAATGCCAACCAATTCAGGAACTTCCATATACCACCCAAGCACATATTGGGATGAACCAAATCTCTCTTTCAACCAATTACACTTGTGCCATACTCCAAGCATGAATGCGGGGTCACATGGGTTAAAAAAAAAAGGAAACTAATCAGGGCTTCCAGCGGCCAAACCACCTCAACCCTCAAGCATCGCAATCTCACCTATATGGTCCAGAAATAATTAACATCAACTAGATAAGTTTCTTCCTAAGTTTTATAGTGTTCGAGGAACTAGTAACTTAACCCATATCCTCTAGGGAACCTAAGTCATTCGAACGCTCCAAAGCAATTGTCCCAACCCCAAGGCCCTAGGGACTAGTAACTCAACCCATAGAATCCAGGGAAACACAAGTTGCTCCATGGCTCTGGAGAATTTTTTCCAACCCACAGCCACAAGAAACCTGAGAACCAATCAGAAAATTATGAGAATGTGGAACCCACTACAGCATGGCTATCTAGGAAAATATCCATGCCAATGACAAGACATAACCATGGAACCACATGGATATACCATGCATCTAAAAATTAACATGGCAATCAAAATGGAACATGTTACTTGCAAAGTATTCTTATCCTATTTGTCGTTCCAACAAACCCCTTGAATTCCATTTATATCATTTTCTTTCTTTCTCCAATCCAAGTAAATTCTATAGTGCTCCACGCATTCTCCAAAAAAATCCAAGTGTGCAAGAGTATGAGAGAATAAGAGTACGAGAGGAGAAATCCAAAACTGAACTCACAAAGATGTGAACTGATTTTGATAGGGTCCTATAATAATAGGATTCATAATTTTGAATTAGCTATGTTTAGTCTTGTAATATTGTACATACTTTTCCTTTCTACAAAATGTTTTCCCATATTAAAGTTAAAAATGTAAAGAGGGTATGTCCTAAATGAATAATCAAAGGACACAAAGAAAGAAAAAGATCAAAAAAGTAAAAATTACAAACCCCAAAAAAGAGATAAGAATAGATCATGAAAGTGTCAAAATTAAAATTCCACTCCTTTTACTTTACTTTGCAAATACGTTTGTGTGTAGCTTGTCAAAAATGCCACAATCCATGGTGGTTAAATAGTTTAATCTTGATTCATTCATGCATTAAATTTCATGTTGATAGATAGAAAATAAAGATCTAGCCAAACTGTTTAATCTTGGAAGATCAGTAGTTAGGTAGAGAATAATAATGAGTTCATCAGTTTAATCTGATCCATTGGAAGTTACAAGGTTAGAATTATATAGTTTTCTTATCAAAGAAAAAGAAATAAAGGGTCAGCAATCTCAAATGCACCCAATAAATGAAGAGAAAATGCTAGTGTAAATAAAGGGTAGGTAGAGGAAGTTTTGCAAGTGCACAAGGTTGCTAAGTCAAAAAGCACATTCATTGTGCTTAATCCTATGTTCGTGTGTAGGAGGAATTGAGAAAGAGAAAGGACATTCACTAAAGCTTATTTACTAATTTCCCCTCATCTCACTAGACCCCCCACATACTTATTTTATTAATTTCCCGTCATTATCCCTTCATTACTTGTAAAAAACCTTTTCCTTCATTTTCACCTTTTATCCCTTTGTTTCACACATTTCCCTAGACATTACCCTTCAAAAGTCATTCCCCCCTTCCCAAAATCCATTTCCCTAGTGTGAAACCCATTCCCGTCACAAATAATGCATTTCCCCTTTATTATATTCCCTTTCCCCCTTAAAAACCCACTAAAACCCTTCATCCTAAGTTATTTAGTATACCCCCACTTTATACATTTAAGTCCCCCATGTCATAATTCCCTGACACCCTTTTAACTCAACAAACCTTGGTGTATAGTTAAAAACTCTGCCATATAACCCATGGTACCCGCCTTTATTAACCAATCGCTTATATTAAAAATCCCGTCATTATTTGTTAAATAATTACAACTCATTGTAATTAAACCCCGGGCACTACCAACCACACCCCAACTCCCTCCATGAAACTAAACCATGTGATATCCCTTTGATCTCCCACCTCCAGATCCAATAATGCACATCCATATCACAGAGATTCATCATCTAACAGTTAACAGTTCGAGAGCACGTGAGTTCCGTGATTTTGGCGGGGCACTATTTTTCTATGTGGCAGCACCAGGTTATATCACGTGCTCATGAAAAATATCACCCCCCACCCAAAAATGGTGTGATATGGCCTAAAACTTTCGCCCTGCCTAAAGAAAAATTGCCCACTGTTCATGTACTAAATCTCGCGCCAAAATTTAATCGTTACTGGTTAAAAGGCTGAAAAAACCCTCTTTTGCTCTTTTCGCTTATTTTCACTACAAACCTTTTTTTAATAAATTTTGACATCCTGAACCTCTGTGCAACCAATTTAACCACCTTTTGCCATCCAAAGTCACTCCAGACACAAAATTGAAGTAGAAAATTGACAAATTGAAGCCTTAGAAGCCTCTGCTACCACCTCAGAACCTTGTTTATGCACCAAATCATCATTCTCTAGGTATTCTTGAAAGAACCAGAACAACCCTGCAATTTAAGTTATACACAGTAATTATCAAAGGTTATTTAATTAAATTAATTAAAAAACCACGCTAAATTGAAGAAAACCTATTGTGCATTCAAAAGCCCTTTTCTATAGACTATAATTATCCTCACCATTGTTCCAGACCTTTTGACCTTACTGCCAAAGCTAAAGAAAAGGTAATTTAGTTGAATAAAGCAAATTATGGCTTCCCAAAGATCTCTCGATGTAAGGCCTCCCCAAACCCCTCACTTGGATATTGACCACCTCCCATTAGCGAACAAAGAATTTCAAATCAAGGACACTGCTCCCCCTAGCTACTTTATGAAACTCCACTTGTTCCCACAGGTGCACCAATTCCCAGAAATCATCCACTTCTACCAAGCTTGCTATGTTCCAAGTGAGAGAGCCATAGTCTTCCCTAGCCAATAGGTTTTATTCACTATTACTACAGAATCAATAAATCAAATGCTACAAATCCAATCGGGCCAAAATGGGACCCCACTTTCCATTGAGGGCTTATTTGAAATCTACAGCAAGCTAGACCTTCCCAAGAAAGCTCAGATATTTCAGTCTTTCGTCACGGAGGATTCTCATACTCCTACAGATAGTCCTCCATATGCCGCCACCATTTTCTCTTGGAGAGGTAGACAAATTATAGCCATTCTCTCTTAATTATAGGGCACACCACTGATGAACATGTGGACAAGGTTGTTCTTGCTTTCCTTTCTATCTTTTGCCCAAGGAAGCCTTCTTCTATAGTTTACAAATTTTCTCAGTTAATAGCAGATAGAAGCCATGAATAGTTTATGAGATTACCAAATGAGAGAGTATTCAAATACTCTTTTGTATTGTTTCACATTTTCTTTTACTTTTAGCCAGACAAGTTTCCAGTCAGCATCCAAAAGTTAGACACCAAGGGCAATCCAAGATCTATCATCTTTTGGACACTATTGATCCAAAGATATTCCACAATTTTTACTTATAAAGAGTTCATTGATTCATTTGTTCATCCAATTATAAACATGCTACCAGTTGTTATCAACCTAGGGTGAGTGAGGAGATTAAGAGAGTTTAACAGTTGGCTAAGAACAGTAGAGTGGGAGACTAGTATCTATATTAGGACCACACAAAAATAAGAATATATGGATGCCAAGTCACTCCGTAAAAGCTACCCAAGTACCCCCCCATGAGGATATTTGCACTAGAGTATTTAATGCAAATCATAAACTTTGATGAAGTTAATTTCCTGTTAGTTAGGAAGAATACTCAGTTTAAAATGAAAAAACAACTGGGCCCTTTTATTTGTAATAATAGGGATTCTAGACAAGAAGCAGACAAAATCTTACAGTAGATGAACTTCAAGAGTAGTTTTATGTGGCAATATCACCCTAATGGAGTCATAAACAAACTAAGGCTCAAATTCAAATTGATTCCTTTCATACATGAGCCCAGGCCAGACATTGAGAGATATGCCAACCAGTCAGAATGGTTGGAGAATACTTTAATAGATGTGTAGGATGCTTTAATAGATGTGGAAAAGCATATTGATACTAATTCCTTTCTGCTAGTTCCAGCCCTACAAGAACAGATGGGTATTACTCCCACTTTACAAACTCTAGCCAATGAGGACAGAAATGTGAAAAGAACCAGGGAATAAGGTTCTAGCTCTAGGATGAAAACTATAGATGATAGGTTTGAGATCAGTTACACGAAGAGACCCAAGCTTAATCTTGTAACTCAGCAAGAAGACACCATTGAGATAATTAAAATCATTGATACTGACATAATGGTGGGAAAGAGTAAAGGTCCAACAGTTTCTGAAGAATTTCATGAGCGTTCCACCTAAAACACTCAAATCATTGAGAAACAACTTGGCATTGAAATCTGTTCATTCACCAAACTAGTGGATAAATAAAAAGATATAAAGGAAAAGTATAAGGAAATCAAGTTGAGGAATGAGGCATTAAAGGCTGAAACATATGCACATTATTTCAAGCAAACACCTGCTAATCACAATAGGTTAATGTCGGTCTTTGACATTAAAACAAGTAAAATGAAAATGACTTTTATGCAACCTATAGTCTAGCAGTCCAGATCATCAGTAGACTACAAGAAAATATATTTTGAATTTTTGGCCAAGGATGTTCACACTATTGACCAAATTGAGTTCCATAAATAGGAAAGTGAGATCATTTACTCCATAATGACCAATAAAGCAATGAACGTGCAGAAATTTCAAAGCTCACTGGACAACATCACAACATAGTATAATCTAGAAAAGGAATCCCCACAAGCCAAAGACAACAGGATCAAGTCACTGGAAGACTTGGTAATTGAAATTGGATATAGTCCTAGTGATATTAAGGCAGGAGAAAAACTGGTAAAAAAGAAAAATGAGGATATTACCGCTTTGACGAAGCAACTAAAGCTGCTTCATTCAGAACATCCATAGACCAAGGAGGTTCTAGAGAGCCAGACTGAACAAGAGGAGATGATGGACCTCATTCTTCAATTAAATGATCAATTGAAATAAATGGAGAAGGAACTGGACAGTTGGATACAGCTGAAACGTGTCAGCCTTGGCACAGCCATTGCCACTATTATTACTACAGTTACTGCAAAAGTACCATCAACCATGTCAGCCTCATTGGATCCCATAGCTCCACTTGCTACAACACTTCCAACTGCAACAACATCTACATTAGCAACAGGTTCAACAACAATAGCAACTTGACCAAGTGATGAGGCAGAAAAATTGGTCAAAGCCATGGAGGACACGTCCATTCATACCACATAGATAAATATACTTAAAGAATAGATAATAAGTCTGTAGGATGAGAAGAAATTGGCCCAAATTATGCACAAGAATGAAGTACAAAAGTCAAATAGGTTGAATGAGAGGATGAATAACTTAGTAAAATAATTAACATTGAAGGGGCCAGTTGCCCAAGCCAAAGAACAACTCTTGGCCAATATCTTTGACTCTGTCAATGATATTTGGCCATCTATACAAGTCGTGTTTGAACAAAAAGATTTAGTCAAAGAGGCTACTGAAGCAATTCAGAGAGTTAAGGCTGAATTTGGAGACATGCGAGAAGAAGCCACAAGAATAATCCAATTCCTTAACTCTAAAAATAAATATGAATTGCACGAGTTGGACATAGCTGACAGAACTGGCACTATATTAGAGGTGAAGAAAGTGCTCACTAAGAGGGACTTAATGATGAACCATGAGGACAAATTCCAAACAATGGAGCTAGCTATAGGCGGGTTCATGGCTGATTTTGATACTTTAATGCAGAAAGGTCTGTCAAATCCCTTGGTAATAAATGACAGATTAATGCCACATGAAGACTATAATAAGAAACTCAGAGAGGTGGCAAGAGATCAAGCCAATAGTTCATCCATGAAAGGGATGCCTACAAGAAAGGTTTTGTACCAGATATTTGAGAACCTATTTTACCTCTAACATGAGGAAAAACACCTTTTTGTGAACAAGCCCACCATTGCAAAATACATAGAAGAAGATGAAATATATAGGGGAATGGTAAATATTAAATTACTAGGCACAAAGACTTGGGAAAAGTTAAATGAATTACTATAAAAATGCAAGGTAAAAGAAAATATAGAGCAGTAAAAGAAAAGCAATAGATCGGCCTAGTCAAAGAGTATCAAATGAAAGAGTACTAGTTAGAACGGAAAAGTAAAAATAAAAATCAACATGAAGACAAACATCAAAGGATAAAATGTAGCAAAATATCTCATAGCACAACCTAATAATAGGGATAGCTTGCAATATTTGAACATCTATCTCTATCTTCTTACATGAAGATATTTCTTTTTCCTAGAATAATTCCCTAAATAGTTTGGGATATTTTGTAATAAATTTTCGTATAAATACTTCATAATTTGAAGTATAGAGGTGTGGATTGCTAGAAATTTTCTATAGTTGTATTGATCTTAAAACTAAGGGTTCATTGTACCAATTTTTCAAGTCAGCAGATTGGACTGAGTAATAAATAAATTGCATTACAAGATTCATGTGTTGGGCCACTTTAGCGAAGTATTTTCTTTTTGTCAAATTTTTATTTTCTTAAGTGTTTCACAAACTTGCATGTTATCTAAATTGAATGAAATAACTGGAAATTTATGACAGAATTTGTTTAAGTACACTCTATCTTGAACAATTAATCATTTTAATGTTTTCTTCTAATATCCAAAGTAGGGAATCCTTCATTGCTCCCTAGTTTCCATTGACCTCTATCATCTCTCTCATTATTCGGTTCGAGGAACCCTCAATTTCTCCTTGACCCTGATTGAACACGACTTCACAATCCATCCTAATAGATCTGAATTTACTCAGCTACCTTGCCCTGTAAACACTATCTTTAGAACTTGATCCAATCCTATTTTCTTGACACTTGACTCCATAGCCCAATGGTAAAGGACATCCCTCTATCCATCTAAGTCAGTGATCCCAACACCAAATCAAAATCAAAACACAATCAAAGCCTAAATAACTAGCCTAAAATAAATTAACTAAACAAAGTTATATCATAAAGAGAGAGCCTTCTCTAAGCATTTGGAAGGCTAGATCCTAGTCTCAAAAGTAGGTTTGTGGTTACCTCTATTATTTCTTTCATAACATCTCTATATAAATTCTGGAGTGATAACATATTGGAAACCATACTAGGAACAGTCCTTAGTTTAATAAAACTTTAAGGAAATATTAAATCTCATATTTTGCACCTTAAGGTCATTTTGTATTTGTTAAAAATTTTCATAAAACAAATAAAAAATTAAAATTCTGGCTTCAAAAAGAACACACTATACCCAAGAAAATCCAGATCCAAACCCTTCTGCAATAGCTGATCCTAACAATACTTTTAGAAAACAAAAAAAGGTAGAAATTCAAGGAAGTAGTACTCAGTTAATTAAAGCAAATTCATTCCCTAAGGAGTTATCAAGTTTAGAGGATATTTATTTTCATCCGTCATTTGAACTTTCTTTGTTTAGAACCAGATCTGAAAATTCAATTCATGACACTGTAATAGACCCCAATTTTTTTCAATTTATTAAGTCAAAAAATGTTCCTATACATCCAGATTTAGATCAACATGTTTTGGATACTTTTTACAAACTAGAAGCTTTAACCTCAACTTTAATAAGGCATATAGATGAACCTTATCTTCAATAATCAGTTGAATTAGGTGCCTTAACTGCTGCTACCCCTAAAATTTCTAGAGAGTCTTAAAAAACTGTAAATACAACTTCATTTACTACCACCTCATCTATAACATCCACCACAGTTCATTCCCCTAAACCATTCATACCTCAATTTCCTCTCCAAACAAACATCTCAAGTTCATCTAGTTCATTTACAGCCATCTCAAGTTCTTCTCCGAGAACCACTACTTCGCTCCCTGGTTAAAAAAAAATCTCAGCCTTGGCAAATAGATATGCACCTTTGGTCTTACCAGCTCAACTACATGCCATGCTCGAAGACTATCAAAGTAAAATATTTTTGTTTTATGCTACTGGTCAGTATACTGCCTAAGAACATGTAAACAAAATGATTGTTTACTTTAAATTACATGAGATTGATGAGTGTGATGCTACTAGTCATTATACTACCCAACAACATGTTAAAAAATGACTGATTACTTTGAATTACATAGGATTGATGAGTCTGATGTGCAAATGAGGTTATTTGCCCAAACATTGATAGGGGATGCTAAAAAATGGATCAAAGGTTTACCTACTGATCATATTGTTGATTTAGCTGCTTTCCATAGATTCTTTATTGATAGATGAGAAATAAAGAAAAACCCTTTACAAATATTATCTGAATATGAAAACATTAGAAGAGCTCCTAATGAGTCTATAAAGGATTATTGTACTAGGTTCAACAGTATCTACAATGCAATCCCTGCTAATATCAAACCTCCCCCAGACTTAGCGTTAATCAAATTCTCTGATGGTTTTGACACTAACATGTCTTACAAGTTGAGGGAAAGAAACACTGAAACATTGGAATAGATGCAAAGTAATGTTGTTAGCGTAGAATCCAATTTATTAGCTAAGAAAGCTAGGATGAGAATTGAGAAAGGAGTTACCATTAATGAGGAACCATCCACTTCAGATGGTAAAATAGATAGTTTAGTTAAAAGTGTGGAAAGGATAATGGATAGATTAGAAAACATGGAAAAAAAATCTCAGTGGGAAAATCAACAAGCACCCCAATAAGAAACCCCAACTTTAGGAAAAATCCTAACACTAGGAAAACAAGAGATGATATACCTGATCAACAGATTAGACCACCTTTCCAGGAAAATTATGTTAAAGGTTCAGAAAACCATGAAGAAGAGGAGGACACCTAAATAAATCTATTAAGAATTAAAAATGAAGATGTTGTTTTTCTTACTCAGGAAGAACATGAATTATATATGTTACAATGATTGCAATTAAAATTTGGGGAGTCCTTTGATTACAAACAAGGTTATGAATATTCTATCTATGAAATTCACAAACAATATAGCCTTAGAAGAAAAAACAATACTGAAGTTCCCTCTAAGAAATCAATCCAAACCCAAACTAAAAAAATAACGAAAGCTCTTGTGACCACAGTTCTACAAATCCTCCTTAGACGAACTCAGGAGACTTCCAGCCCTAAAATTGTGGATATAACTTTAGCTGAAACTCCAACTTTAACTATTTCTCAAACTATTCCAAATAAGAAAATTCAAAACAAAATTGTTGGTACACAAACTGAATTGTTAAGTGATGATAAAGAAGATAAAACTACACAGACGATAATTTCTAAATAAGATCTCATACAATTAGCCAAAATTCAATTGCTATTCAACAGAAAGACTGAGATAGCCAAATTGAAAATATTAGTTCCATTGGCAGAGCTAGTGAAAAATGAATCATACAAAGCACAAATCATTGAAACATTAAACATAGGTGAAGGCGAAGATGTTGTAAACCTTAATGATGATCAACTTGAGTTATTATTTGGTCCAGAAGTAAATGGAAAACATCAAGAAGGGGGTATCCCTCCATTCTACATTAGCTCAAATGTTCATGATAAAATCTTAAATAATGCTATGCTAGATTGAGGGGCATCCCATAACCTGATGCCTAAAGCAATCATGGAGAGATTAAACTTAGATATCACCAGACCATACAAGGGCATGTTTTCCTTTAATTCTAGCCAAGTCAAATGCCTTGGACTAATTAGAGATTTGTGTGTGACTCTAGTCCAGTGCCCAACAAAGAGTATTGTTATGGACATAGTAGTTGATGATGAATGGAATGCTATTATCTCGCTCATGGGGAGAAAACCTGTAGGGATCTCTACAGTTAGACATGTCATGTGCCACCATCTCTATGTTTGGTCAGAAAAGAAAACTTTATGGAGAAACCTTGATGAAATCCATGGTTATATCCTCCATGGATTATGAGATGGACTCATTTATCTTGTATAATACAGATGATGGCAAAAATGAAATCACAATTGTAGAAGAAAAATACAAAGTACCTGATAGTGAAAACATATTTCATGACTCTCTATGGCATTTAGATTTTGATGGCTCTGTGAATAGATTAGGAACAGGTGCAAGAGTTTGGATTCATAACATGTAAAATAATCATTTTGAAGGTCATGGCTTTAGATTAAACTTTAAATGCACAAACAACATGGCAGAATATGAAGCTTTAATCTTAGGACTGCAAATTGTGAGAAAACATGGAGCAAAGAGAGTTTCTATCATGGGAGACTCAAAATTGATAATAAAACAAATTAAAGGAGAATACACTATGAATAATCCCAGACTTTTGCAATATAGAGAGAATGTCCTAGATCTAATTAAGGGCCTTCTTGAAACTGATTTTGCTACTATTCCTAGGAAACAGAACAGGCAAGCTCACAGTTTGATTAATTTTTCTAGCACTTGCAAATTACCTTTTCAACCCAACCAAACCTTGGCCTATAGTTAAAAAATCCACCATATAACCCATGGTCCCTGCCTTTATTAACCCATCGCTTATATTAAAAATCCTATCATTATTTGTGAATTAATTACAATTCATTGTAACTAAACCCTAGGCCCCGCCAACCACATCCCAACTCCCCCCTTGCAACTTCGCCGCACGATATCCCTCCGCTCTCCCACCTATATATCCAATGACACACATCCATAATGTGCAGATTCATTGTAACAATTAACGGTTTGAGAGCACACGAGATTCACTATTTTAGCAAGCACTATTTTTCTATGTGGCAGTAACAGGGTAGCTCATGAAAAATACTACCCCGACCCAAAAGTGGTGCAATATGGCCTAAAAGCACCTCCCACCCTAAAGCAAAATTGTCCATTGTTCATGTACTAAATCTCATGCCAAAATATAACCGTTATTGATTGAAAGGCCGAAAAAGCCCTCTTTTTCTCTTTTCACTCATTTTCACTAGAAACCTCAGCTAACCAATTCTAACACCTTGAACCTCTAGAAAACAAATTTAACTGGCTTTTGCCACCCGAAGATGCTATAGACACCAAATTTAAGCAGCAAATTGACAAATTGAAGCCTCAAAAGCCTCTGTTGCCACCTCAGAACCCTATTTGCGCCCCAAATTGTCATTCTCTACGTCTTCTTGAAAGAACCAGAACAACCTTACAATTTAAGTTATACATAGTAATTATCAAAGGCTAATTACTTAAATTAATTAAAAAACCTTGCTAAATTGAAGAAAACCTAATGTGCATTCAAAAACCCTTTTCTACAGACTATACTTATTGTCCCCTTTTTACCAGACCTTATGAACTTACTCCTCCAGCCAAAGAGAAGGTAATTTAGTTGAATAAACCAAATTATGGCTTCCCAAAGCTCTCTCGATGTAAGACCTCTATAAACCCCTCACCTGGATATTGACCACCCCCCATTAGCTGATGGAAAATTTGAAATCAAGGACACTGCTTCCCCTAGCTACCTACTGAAACTCCATTGTTGGAGTAAATAAGTTTCTAAACCAAAATGATGACATTCACCTATGGGACTCAAATTTGCCCAAGTACTTGTTCCCACAGGTGCATCAATTCCCTGAAATCATCCACTTTTACCAAGCTTTCTATGCTCCAAGTTAGAGAACCATAGTCTCCCTTGACCAACGCATTTTATTAATTATTATTGCAGAATCAATAAATCGTAAGCTGCGGATCTAGCCAGGCCAAAATGAGACCCCACTTTCCATGGAAGGCTTACCTGAACTCTATGCCAAGCTAGACCTTCCATAGAAAGCTCAGATCTTGCAGACATTCATCATGGAGGGGTCTCATACTCCTACACATAGCCCTCCATATGCTACCGCCATTTTATTTGAGAGAGGTAGACAAATTATAACCATGCTCTCTTGCATTCTAGGGTACACCACTAATGAACATGTGGAGCTTGTTCTTTCTTTCCTTTATATCTTTTTCCCAGGAAAGCCTCCTACTACATTTTACAACTTTTCTCAGTTCATAGCAGATAGAATCCATGAATAGTTTATCAAATTACCAAATGAGAGAGTATTCAAATACTCATCACTATTGTTTCACATGTTCTTATACTTTTAGTCAGACAAGTTTCTAGTCATCATCCAGAATTTAGACACCAAGGGCAATCCAAGATCTATCATCTTTTAGACACCATGGATCCAAATATTTTCCACTATTTTTACCTATAAAGAGTTAATTGTTGCATTTGTTCATCCAGTTATAAACATGTTAACCCGTAGCTGTCAACCTCGGGTGAGTTCGGAGATTAAGAGAGTTTTACAGTTGGCTAAGAGTAGTAGAGTGGTAGATTGGTACCTATAGCAGGGCCACACATAAATCAAAATATATGGATGCCACCTCACTCCCTACAAGCTACCCAAATACCTCCCCATGAGGATATTTGTACTAGAGTATTTAAGGAAAATCATAAAATATGATGAAGTTAATTTCCGAATAGTTAGGAAGAAGACTCATTTTTAAATGAAGAACTAATTGGGCCCTTTCATTTGTAATAATAAGGAAGCTGGACAAGAATCAGACAAAATATTACAGTAGCTGAACTTCAAGAGTCATTTTACGTGGCAATATGACCCTAATGGAGTCATAAACAAACTAAGGCTCAAATTCAAATTGAGTCCTTTCATACATGAGCCCAGGCCAAACATTGAGAGATATGCTAACCAATTAGAATGGTTGGAGAATACTTTAATAGATGTGAAGGATGCTTTAATAGATGTGGAAAAGTATATTGATACTAATTCTTTTCTATAGGTTCTAGCCCTACAAGAACGAATGGGTATTACTTCCACTTTATAGACTCCAGCCAATGAGGACAGAAATGTGAAAAAAAGTAGGGAAGAAGGTTCTATCTTTGGGATGGACACTATAGATGACAGGTTTGGGATTAGTTATAGGAAGAGGCCCAAGCTTAATCCTCTAACTAAGCAAGAAGACACTATTGAGACACTTGAAATCACTGATACTGACACAATGGTGGGAAAGAGTAAAGGTCCCATAGTTTCTGAAGAAACTCATCAACCTTCCACCTCAAACACTCAAATCATTGAGAAACAACTTAGCATTGAATTTTCTTCATCCACGAAACCAGTGGATAAAGAGAAAGATATAAAGGAAAAGTACAACAAAATGAAGTTGAGGAATGAGGATTTAAAGGCTAAAACATATGCACAATATTTCAAGCAAACACCTACTAATCATAATAGGTTAACGTCACCCTTTGACATTAAAATAAGTATAATGCAAATGACTGTTATGCAGCCTATAGTCCAACAACCCAGATCATTAGCAAAACTACAAGAAAACAGATTTTGAAGTTTTGGCTAGGGATGTTCACCCTATTGACCAATTTGAGTTCCATAAATAGGCAAGTGAGATGATTTACTCCACAATGACAAATAAAGGAATGGCTATGCATAAACTTCAAAGCTCATTAGATAACATCGCAACACAGTATAAGCTATAAAAGGCATCCTCATTGGCCAAAGACAATAGGATCAAGTCACTGGAAGACTTGGTAATTGAAATTGGATATAATCTCAGTGATATTAAGGTAGCAGAAAATTGATGTTTTGTCAATTCAGTGTGTCCTAAATTGCTATATAAATTGTCAATCTGGGAGTCGTAAACTGCTAAAGTGAAGTGCACTATATATGCAAGATAACCGATTTCTTACTTCTTGGTCGTTTTTTATTTTTGGTTTGTTTTTGGGTTTATCTTCTTGTTGATTCCCTAATGTGAGATGGCAATTCTAAAAATCAAGTATGGATATAAGTGTTCAAGGCAATGGTGACCTTTAAAATAATTTCCAAGCTTCAAAGTTTTCAAAAAGGTTTTCAAACTTGCAATGATGAAATCAATTACCAAGAGAAAATAAAAATGTACCTAAATTCTAATTAAACCAAACAGTGAGCTAGTGACAATGAAACCCAGTATCCTTGCTACTGTATAATAAGAATACTGAACTCAAAGTAATTCAAAAACTATAAGCAAAGTAAACTAAATCATATTACATCAACTCATATTCTGACCCCTCACCATTCGACTCGCTCTAGCTATAGGAGGTAATCATAAACAAATTGAGTAATCTTATATCTAAATTGCACAAAATGAAACTAAGATCAAACTACGCATTCATACTTCAATCCCTCACCATTCGACTCGCTTTGGCAATAGGAGGTAACTGAAAATGACATGAGTAATCTGATCACTGACTTGCAAAAAAAATAAATAAACTAATATCAAAATACACATTCATACTTCAATCCCTTACCATTTGACTCGCTCTGGCTATAGGAGGTAACTAAAAATGACATGATTAGTCTAATATCTATCTTGCAAAAAAGTAAATGAACAAAACAAAACTGAAAGAAATAAACATTGCTGGAATTGGAACTAAGAAAATAAATCAGTAGAAAGACAAGATAATTCCATCGTGTCATTAGTCATTAAAAATCTATGTGCACTTGCCTGGGCTATCTATTAGAACTTGAAATAAAGACACTGATTAGTTAACAGCCATTAGAAAGCATAAAAGAAACTATCGACAGCAATCAACATGAATACCATAAGCGGTGTAATATATAGAAGCAAACGATTATGGCATTAGGAACGTAAATGAAGAAAGCATGAAACTATACAGTAATTATAGAACCTTGGTGTATAGGGGCCCTCTGCAACCTCGGAAAATGAGAAATCAACCACGAATTGAGCTTACAAATAGTGCCTTCTCATGTATTAAAATGCAGCCATAACATAAGGATTATGTCACGGCACAGTGGGCTCATAAAATAGTCAAAATTACATACAAAGAGCTAGCTAATATGCATATGAGAATGCTTTATTTATAACAGGAAATGACACAACTACTTCCTAAAATTTGCACTGATAAACAAACACGTGAATAACCACATCCGAAAATCTAGCAATATGGTAGCCATGAAAATTAAATCCAAGGAGGGTGGCTGTTAGATTTGGTTCACGGAGCAGTCCACAGGTGTCAACATGCGTCATGGGATTTAGGAATATTCCACGGAAGTCTTCACGTGGTGAAAAATAGAGTTCTGCCACTGTAAAACTCTTAGGTTGACCACCGCTTGACTATCTTTGACCACGGTCTTCTGTGAGTGATTCGGCTGAACCAAGGGGACATATTCTATGTCCACATCATTTGCAACTTGCCCATATGGCTGGATTCTCCAGTAGACACCTGTAACATAGACTTCAACAAAAAGGCTGCGGAAAGTTGAGTGGCTGCGGAAAGTGACAAGATTCTGTAGCTAACTGAGAAAAAATCTAAATCAAACAACAGTCAGAAGACATAGTTAGGAAACCATTTTATATGCTCTTTTTAAACTAATATGCAATGATTTGACAGCTTGGAGGTTCAGGTAATTGGAAAAAAAGGCTAAAAAGGTGTATAGGGAATATGCAAGTTTGTAACTCAACATACCCCCACTGTGAAGGTGTTGCATGTCCTCATCCAACCAAAATTTTAGTCATCCCCTTTAATTCATGTGTTCTGAAGCCTCTACTAGTACATCCAATCCTCTCCTCTTCTTTCTTGGTGCTACCACCATCCTGGGTTTCCTTATCAAACATATGAATTTGAGATTGATTAATTCCTTGCTCAACTTTCTGCACCTTTTCTTTAATTTCTTGTTCTTTTTCTGCCATAGTCCCAAATGTAGCATAGTATTATCATGAATGATTTTGTCCTCTTTGCTTTGCTCCTTTAATGCTTCATTTCCTTGTTTAATGTGCCTATTTAAAACCTCCAATTCAAACACTTCTTGTTTCAAGGATTGGACTTGTGCATCTTATGTTATGTGAGGCAGAGTGGATGATGTGCTTAGGTCTGTAACTGTCTTCTCTAAGGATTCGAGGTAATCATACACCTATTGCTGACTTGGATCTATTTCAGGTGTTTTCCTTGGGCTGACTTCAAAGTCTTGTTTTTTTTTTTCTCGGCAATACTAACTATTTTATATTAAAATGTACAGTAGAATTTTACAGCCATAGACGCTTGCAGCCCAGGGCCAACTGTGGCTCCATGGGCAGCATATATCGACACTTACAAAAGCCTCGCAGGGCGACATTAACAAAAGACCTCAACATTGTCTGAAGACTGACATTGAGTGACTCTAGAAAATCTTTTTGACACCCCACACAGGGGCATTTCCTGAGCAGTCTTGTGGAGTGTAGCTGCTAAAAAGACTGCTGCCAAAAACCAGTACATACAAAAAACAAGACAACCCTGGACCCGGGTTCGAAACTAACTGTTGCCCATCATTTGGGTTACCGCTAACCATGAGCACAATGCGACAGACATAGGAATACAGACAAGACACCAAACAAAGACTATCAATTAACCAAAACCCGACCTGAGAGAAAGCGTCGTGAGTGAGGAAGTCGTCGGACTGCCATCGCCTTCTGAAGCTATTCTTCAGGTATCTCCTCCTCGATTGGGCATCCCCAGAGATCTTCTGGACTAACCATCAATGCATCGTTGGCCTTTTTCTGCGAGGAAGGCGATTCGGGGTCATGAGAGTTTGGGGGTGGCAGCGAGCACGCTGCTGCTGAAGAGCCTTCCCCCTTAGACGACTGTCCCAATAAACTTTTTCCCTTACCCTTTCCTGAGCGTTCCTCATCAATTGAAGGCCCTTCTGGTATGGGCTTCTCTCTGCCACTCTCAAAGTCTACCTTCTCAACATCCGAGGGCGACCCCTCTTCATCCTTTTATGGAGTATTGGTGAAGAGTACCGAAATGTGCGTGTCGACGCCTGGAATTCCTCCTGAGCGACCCAGCGAGAAAATGACTGAGCTGAAGGCAGGTAGCCTAGGTTCCCCGGTCTCACCACTGCCCACCTGCACCACTTGGCCTGGTTGAATTGGGGTGGCTCCTCTTCTACGGTGGAAATAGCAGCAACAACAGTGGTGGTGGGAGTCCCCCGCAGGAGTGCGGGAGGATGCTCCCCTTCCTGAGCTTCGGCGGCAGGGCATCCTTTCCCACACCATGAAATCCACCAATTATGCACTCCTTCTCCCAGCAAAACTATACCAGAAAGTTTGTTGCTCCCCAATTGGGCTGAAGCAGAGCTCGAGAGAGCCAGAACACAGGCTGGGAAGAGGTGTAAAGAGCCAGGCCTCTCTCCAGTGCTCCACCTCCAACTCTCCACTAGAATTCTCAGGTTGCTCAGCTTTTCCTTCACAACAAATCGTCACCAAATCCAACCAACCCATCCATTTAACCTCATCGTCTTCTGTATTGAGGGGACTGTCATTGAATGCAAAATGCAGGGTCGCCTTTACCTCAAACCGCTCCATTAAGGATGCCTGCATCCTTACCCACGTTGGAACTTCGACGGCTCAAGACATTTATGGCTTCTACGCCATCACGTGGCAGCGCGTGCTTGCCATATGGCTCACCTCTTGTCGGACGTAGGTCACCCGCATCCGGGGGACTACAAAGTCTTGTTGAGGAGGAGAACTGTCTTCTAATTCTGGCCGAGAAGGACTTACATCAACATGTGAAGGACTGGTTTCAAGATTTGGCTGAGGATGAGGTAGAATACGGCTAGCTGGAGGTTTCTAAGGTGTTTCCCCACCCAAGTTGATGAAGTGGGGTCCTTTTACTTGTGTTTTCCTCCACTTTCCTCTAAGCCTACTGCTTCTTCCTAAATACTGTGGGATAGTACTCTCTTCTTCCATGCTCTGTTTTCCTTTTTCTTTCTTCTTAGCTATAGCAACTTGCTTTTGAAGATGCACTAGTCTCTCAGATAGCACTTGATAGTCTTCCTCTACAGATGGCTCTCGTGATTGGTAGACATCTTCTATGTTCCTTTTTCCTTTCAATTTTCTTTATTTTTTGTCCTTTGTTCTTTCCTCCCCTTTTTGACCAACTTCTTTAGTTTTGCTAATAGGAGAGTCTTGGATTATGGCACTTTTTTCTTTTCTCCTACTCCTTGGTGTCTTTGGTGTATTGCTTTCAGGTGCCTTAGATGGCTCTTGAAAGTAGTTTCTTACTAGAAAGCTTTCCCAGGTATCTTTGTTTTTCTTCAATTGATCTTCAATTAGAATCCCCACGAGTCCATGATGATATAAATGAGGTTCTATGTCGCCTATGTTCTTTTGGACTATGGTGCTCATCTTTTTCAAGCTCAGCAATAAGAAATAGGGTAGATTAAGGGTTTGGTTCTCTAAGAAGTTCATCAATAACCTAGTATGATACATGTACATTGCTCCAAATCGACCTTCACAAGTGATAAACTTTTGAATGATTAACAATAAGCTGGCCCACTCTTATTTTAATGCATGAACAGGAATTCCTTTTGTGAATACAGTAACATCCATACCTGAGTTATGTAATATAATTCTCCGTGCCTGCTCGTCCAAACTTTTTTTTCTAAACCAACGCTCACCTTCCTGGGACAAGTCTGTGGCAGCTGCTATTGATGCTTCAGTGATCGTGAACTTAAGGTCTCCAATCTCCACCACCTGGCTGTTGAAAGACCTTGCAAAGGCTTTTGTTACTTGAGGGTATCCTTCTAAGAACTTAGGCCCTTCTGGTTCTGCTCTCAATAACCTTCCCATCCTTTCCTCTATTTGAAATTCAACTGAAATTCAACTGCGTGTGAGGGTTTAACAGAGGTAAGATGGCTAGATTGCAGGGTTTATGGAAAAACAGTGGCTGAAAATGGAAGATGGATAACAGGTAACAGGAGTGTTCAGGAACTGTAAGATGAAACAACGTATGAGCAGTTTTGGTTAGTTCACGAAATGGAGTGGAGACATATGTGAACAAGGTGTGTCTTTAACAAAATGGTAGGGTAGTGAAGTGGAGTCAGAATTTTTGAACTGAACGGCTGCATAAGAGATGTTACATGTTGATGAAATGGTTGCGAAAAGTACGGTGGAGAGGAGTCGTAATTAAATGGGTCACATCTCATGAGTACAACTGGAGTGTGAAAGTGCAGTCATCTACGAGTTAAACCTGAAAATTAATCGTGAGACTATTTAGGGAATAAATGCATGGTTCATGGAGTAAGGTCGTGGAATGGTAATGGAGCTATTGTGGTAATCGTTGCATATAGTGGAGCTTTAAGGTTTAATAACTATGCAAAATTGTGCCTTTGATTGCTATTTGAAGGAAATTTTTACTCATACCTTGGAATCCTTGTCCTTTGTTGTCCATTAGCCCTTAATCAACTACTCCTTATTGATGTCTATAGATGCTCCATGTCTTCATAGCATATGCTCAGGCATACCTGCATTTTCATGATTATTGCACTAACATCTTGACTGTAAATTTGAAAAATAGAGTGGCGGTTGCGGAAACTGCTTCTGGCTACGGAAACCGATTCCAGGTACGGAAACTGACATAGCAACCACTTGGCTGAATAGAGATATTTAGAAAATAACTATCTGAATGGAAATGGTCATGAAAAAGACTTTTATTGATGAAATGGATGAAATAGAGTGAGATGAAGTTGAGTGGAGTGAAATGAAAATGAAATGGAGTGGGATGGAAATGAAGTGAAGTGAAAATGGGAAAGAAAGAGAGATTCTTTTTTGAAAATATAGAGTGTCAGGTGTCCCTGATTTTCACTCTACATGTTCTATATAAGACTTCCAATCAGTGATTGGTTTTCAGGCTTATACAATTTTTTATTTTTTTTCAACAGAAAAGAACAAAGGCTAGGCTGCTGGGGAAGAAGGATTCTTATTCACCAGCCTTATTGCAGAATTCTCTTGAAACATTTTGACAAATTCCTCTTTTGAGAGTGGCTTATGATAAATATTTAATCTGTGAACATTCATAATAAGAGGAGTTTGAAATTCATCAATGGTCTTGATTCTTACTGCTCCATTGCTAAAGACTTTGTCAATCTCATATGGCCCAAGCCAATGGGTCTGAAATTTACCTTTGAACTATTTAAACTTGGAATGAAATAGTAATGCCCAATCTCCCTCTTGAAACTTTTTCTCTTTGATGTATCTGTCATGCCACTTAGCTCTTTGATGTTGAACTAGATCAGTTCTTAGGATTGCTTCTTATCTGATCTCATCTAGCTCATTCAACTACTCCATTCTGTGCTTTTGGGCTTCTGATAGATCCATCCCCAACTGAACTGCCATCTTGAAAGTTTTGACTTGAAACTCAATGGGGAGTAGGACTTCTTTCCCATAAACAAGTTCATAGGGAGAATGTCCTGTTGTATTCCTCCATGTTGTTTTTTAGGCCCATAAGGCTTCACGAAGCCTTTCAGCCCAATCTCTTCTGTGTAGATGAATAGTTTTGGTGATGATGCTTTCAATAACTTTATTTGTAGACTCCACTTGGCCATTTGCTTGCAGATGGTAAGGAGTAGATTTTCTGTGCTTGATTTTGTATTCTTCCATCAGCTTCTCCATCATGTTGGATGTACATTGACTTCCCTGGTATGTCACAATTTCTCTGGGACACTAAAGCGAGTAAAAATATCCTCATAAAGAAAACTAACAACTGAATTTTCAGTAACAGAAAGTAATGCTTTGGCTTCCACCCATTTAGTTACATAATCAATGCATACCAATATATACTTCCTTTGCTTAGATGGTGGATTAATGGGTCCAATAAAATCTAAAGCCCATTTTTCAAAGGGTTCAATGAGTACCTGTGGTTGTAATGGCATTTCATTTGAAAGAGTCGATTTCCCTACTCTTTGGCAGCTGTCACACCTTTTGACATATTCTGTTGTATTCTTGAAGAGGGAAGGCCAATAATATCCTAAAGAAAGGATTTTATAGGCCGTCCTTTTGTCAGCAAAGTGTCTACCGCATGGTTCATCATGACATGCCTTGAGGATGTCAGGCATTTCATCTTCCTGAACACATCTTCTGATCACACAATCTGGCCCTGTTTTAAACAATTCGTTAGAAATCCATGAATATTTTGAACTCTCCTGAACAATTTTTCTTTTTTCACTAGGAAATAGATGTGGAGGTAGTTTCCCTGTAACCAAATAGTTAGCAATATCTGCATACCAAGGGGTCTTAGTATTTACTGCAAATAAATATTCATTGGGAAACTTATCCTCTACAGGAGAATCTTCTTTAGTATTCTGAATCCTCGACAAGATATCAGCTACTGTATTTTGTTTCCCTGGTCTATCCAACACAGTAATATTGAATTCCTGTAAAAGTAGGAGCCATCTTGTAACTCTGCCATTAGTAACAGGTTTGTTCATTAGATATCTAATCGTAGAATGATCAGTATGAATAAAAGTTTCATAGCCTATTATATAATGTCTGAACTTATTGATTGCATGAACAACAGCTAAAAACTCTTTTTCAGTCACAGTATAGTTCAACTCAGTGGGAGTCAATTTTTTACTGGTATAGTAAATGGCATAAGGAACTAAATCTTCTTGACCCAACACAGCTCCTAGAGCTGTATCTAAAGCATATGTAGAAATATGGAAAGGAAGTTTCCAATTTTTCCCTCTCAAAATGGGTGCTTTAGATATTCTTGTTTTCAAAGTTTCAAATGCTGATTGACAATCAGGATCCCATTTGAATTCACAGTCTTTTGTAAGTAGTTTGAAGAGTGGAGATGCTATTTTAGTGAAGTTTTCTATAAATCTTCTATAGTATCCAGTAAATCCTAGAAAACTTATAACATCTCTTTGACAATTTGGAATAGGCAACTTGGAGATGACTTCGACTTTCGATCTATCAATTTTAATCCCATCCCCTGAAATATGATGTCCTAAAACAATACCTTTAGTAAACATCATAAAGCATTTCAGTATGGAGGTTTACGCAGTGCATTATATTAGATATCATTTTGGGATTCAACTGCGTTAGGTTAGTCATTCACGTATGACCATTTCCATGAGAGGTAGTCGTAACTGACTAA
>APFE030311242.1:66015-102109 GCA_000404065.3 Pinus taeda | reverse complement strand
AAAAAAAACACTATTGAAAATCAGGTACTTTAAATAAGATTCATTTTTCTTAAATTCCAACTCGAGATATTCCAATTGATATGATTACATTTCGTGATTAATCTGTTTGGTATGCTTTAGAAATGAATATCAACTTGTTATTTTACTAATATCCTAAATATCATTCTATTTTGATTATATGAAGATCTCCTACCAGTAAATACAAGTTTTTTCAACATTTATTCATTGAACCAACATGTACTTAGGAAATTTACTTTATTAGCTTGTTTTGCTACCAACCAATTTTTTGCTATCAAAATAGAGTGAATGGTCCTTGGTATTGATGTTTGTCAAGTACTAAGTGCATTAGTGATTTCAAATTTGATAATTGAATTTGTATTAAACTAAAATTGTTTTCAATATAAGTGAGGAAGAAGTGTTGTGGAAGAAAATGGATATGCGAACCATACTATAAATAAATCAATTAAGAAGCAGTTTTTCACATGAAAAAAATTGTTTATATGTGCTTAGATGTAGAATAAGTATACAATAGTAACTATATTTGTGAGTAAATTTAGTAGCTTGACTCGATATGGTTTCAACCATTTTAGGCTAAGCTAAAAACTAGCATTTCAAAACTATATTTTTACAATGGGAATTTTACTACTTTTCAATATATGATGATCATTATATGGACTTTTCCCTATATTTTGGGATTACACACAATGAGAAAGAATTTTCATATAATGGCATAAGAGATATAAGGAAATAATAATTATTAAAATAGAAAATTCTGTAAAAAATCATATATTAGAAAATTAAATTGCAAAATATCTTTATTTTGAATGGATTACACATTAAAAATTTCTAAAATTGAACCTTGCAACTATAATTTACATTGTAGCTAATGCTTGATTACTGAAGTATGCAAAGATACCATGTGTGAAGCTATTTGTGTTCGTAACATCACACATGCACTCTCCATGCACACTTTCTAGTGTGACTCACACACATGATTCCTACAAGAATCCCCGTTTCTCTGTATACTGAAACAATTGTCCAAGAATATTGCTATTCAAAGTAAGGAACTTACCTTTTATCTTATAATGTCCCATATCTCTGTATACATTTCTGCATGTTACACATTAATCAGTTAATTATCATTTTATTTTAATTACATGAATACTAAGTGCATTTATGCTAATACCTAGTATAATTTGACTAGATATAGTTATATAATTTTTGGTGCCAATATTTAAACTTAACCCATGATACAAAGTAAGTGCAGAGATGTAAAAGCTTGCACAAATAGAAAATATTTGCATAAAAAATATTAGCCCACTTAGCAACAAATAATAGAAAAACACATTGCAAAAAAATAATAAAAATATTAAAAATCAATTCCTCTTCCATATATTTCTTTTTTTTAAATGCAAATCATCAACTTTTACATTATTTGATACACATTTTCTCGTTTTGGAAAAATGTTTTAATTGGTAAAAATCCTAGCAATTAATTTATTATCGTAGATTACTTTCGCTTACATTACTTTAATAACGAAATGGATATACTTGACATTGTAATTTGTGCAATGTGGATGTCCAATAGTGTGGGTAGATCATAATAAAGACTTTGACTACACTCTACATATATCTTTTAGATATTTTATGTTTTACCAAAATTTTATAATACAATTCATCAAAATTTGTTTTTCTTTAATTAAATAAATTGATTTAAGATAGCCAAAGAAACAAGTTTTTAAAACTATCTACCTATTTGTTTGTGCATTTTAGCCTTTCTTTTAGCTGACCAAAAAATTGTATTTCTTTAATAAAATAAATTGATTTAAGATAACCAAATAAGCATCTTTCTAAAACTATTTACCTGTTTGTTTGCTTTTAGCATTACTTTCAGTTGACCAAAAGCCAATGATTTTTCATTGAACCCATTTGCGTCACACAAGGAAATATCCATACAATTAATAGTTGACTTTGACCAAATCAAATTTAACTTTAACTTTATGATGAAATCAAATTTATTTAATAATAAATTTCATCAATTGCTAAAAACAAGAGTGACTTATAATACAATAAATAATTTTGCTGAAGTTGAAAGTAGAATCTCATAATAGATTAAACTATGAACTTTATTTTCAAAGAGTTGTAAAAAATCCATATTTCATTTTGCAATAGTGAGTGAAAAATTAGTTTATGTAATTACTTTGTGAAGAAATTAAGTGTGAGGGAGTTTGTTAAGGAGGAAAGATTATATCGAGTCATGATTTCTTCCTCCATAGTGTGCATAAGGCTAAGCTAATTTTGTGAATGAGTATATCATTAGTGAGTGCTATGAGATTATTATGCCTGAGATTTATACTAATTCGTAATATTATATAGTTTTATAGTACCCATCCTATAGGGGTATAATCCTTTTTTCAAATGTTTATGTGATTCTTACTTCTTACATTTGTGGTGGAGGCATGGAAGAAGCTTTCATTTAATCCTTTTTTACATTTTAAACATTTTATCAAGGTCCTATGAAATACACTAAATAAAAATATTTTTGACGCATCGACACAATCGTTAAATATCAATAGAGTGTAAAGTGTAAGATATCAAAGACTAAAAATGAATTTGAGCATATCAGGATTGGATATGATTTCCCATTGAAACAGAAAGATCATCTCATCGAATTTTAAATAGAAATAAATGCAAATGAGAAAAAATAATATTATGGTTTCACTAGGAAAAGGGAAATATTGAATGATCAATAATGTTAGAAGTGTTTGTAAATGAAACTAAGTATTTAGTTAAGAAATTATAAGGAAGGAATACATTTTCTATGAAAACATGACAAAAAGTTCTTTCACTGCCATGAAAGGGAAATAAACATAGAGCCAAAAAAAGAACCAAGATCAATACATACCCAAAAGCTATTAACTATGAGTGATAGTTGTAACAACCCAGCCCACATTTACCCACTTTTACAAGCTCTCCATAGTAAACATGAGCTAAGAGTTACTATGATATGACCCAACATCCAAGTTCCAATTAAGGAAGTGGGGTGTCCTAAATGGAAAATTACTAAAACCTCTGAGGGACACCTAATCACCCATATATCAAATAACATCCATTGGTGATATTTCCCTAAGTTGGAACTTTTTTTTCACCTAACCTCACAATCCATCCACGTGAATTCCAAGATGTGAATCTAGCAAGAAGGCTCTAGTTACACACACAAGCCTTTTTGCATGCAACTATAGTAGAGATTTCACAGTTAAGGGATTTCAATAACAATCCCTATTCCATATTTCAAGGGAAAGATATAGATCAACTACCTAGAACTATGCAAAACCTTTGAGAATCTAGTCTATGATGATGATAATTTTGTACTATTTATACTAAGGTGAGGATATTTCCCAAACTTTCCAAACACATGATAAACATTTCGTCAAACACATGGTAAACATAGTAACTACAGGTTGTGAATTCATATATGTTCACTGTCTCATTAATTTCATCAGAGAATCATCAAGAAGGCTTAGTGCCCTTCTCAGATGAGTTGCAAAATTTTTTTTTAGCTCATACATTCATATAACCATTCAGTATATTGAACCATGAACAAGATCCAAAATGAGAGAACATCATTTAACCATGGCTATAACCGACATTTAACTAGAATGAGGCCATGACAAACTAATCATAAAATAAACAAAATAAAAAATACATGTGCTCATTGATCTCAATCAGAAATAACACATAATAATGTATGAATAAGCCAACAAATCTAGATACTTCCACATACCACCCAACTATAGACTGGGATGAACCAAATATCCCTTTTAGCTAATTCCATAATGTCATATTCTAAGGATGAAGAAAGGATCATATGGGAGAAAACCAGCCAGTTATTTTGGAGGCTAAACCACCTCAACCCTCAACCATAGTGATTTCACTTAAAATGGTCAAGGACTCACCAAAATGAAACAAGCTTTGATGCCTCTAAATTTCTTCACCATACCCAAAGGAATTTTCCTATCTTCACCCATATATTAAGAGTTCTAGATTTCCTCAGATAACCTATAAACCAAAACCAAAATCAAATAATGTTGTCTCAATTTCCTCAGCAAACCTATAATTAATTCCATGGAAATTACCTCCCATTTCCATTCTCGAATCCAAATAAGCAAAAAAAAAAACCAGGTGGATTCTTACACTCTACTTTCACCTGCTAAAAATCCAAAAATATCACAAGAAACTTAGCCACTTGTTTCTTCTAGTTCAATGAATGATAGAACCTATTAACAATTTTCAAAGTCTTTTGGTATCCTAGGTGGCATGGGTGTGCCTTGACATGAAATTCCCTCTAGATAAGATTCTTGAGTTCACTACTATCTTGCATATAAATCTTGTTCCTAAGTATGACCTAGCCAGCTGTCATGAGGTGATACTCCTCATCCCTATCACGTTCACTTTTTTGCTGCAATATGTGCTTCAGCTATTGGTTTATGTCATCATGCTTCCCTTAATGCAAGATCTTCTCTTGTAAATATTTCTCATGAGACCTCTCAGATGAAATGTGATTCACTTGCACCCTCCTACTGAGAGCGTGTACAACCATGTTTTCCTTTCCCATAATGTATCTTATCTAAAATTCAAAGTCAGAGAGGGTATCCAACCATCTATCTTGCCTAGAATTTAGATAGAGTTGGTAAAGAAACCACCTTATCACATGATGATCACTAATCAAGATGAACCTCCTACCAAGAAGATAGTGTCTCCACATCTTCAATGCATGAATGATAACATCTAACTCAAGATCATAGGTCACATAGTTCTACTCATGTGCATTCAATGGAATTGACTCCTATCATATCACCTTCCCTTCTTGCATCATGTCTCCACCAAGGAATTCCTTGCAAGCTTTTTTACAAACCACGAGCTCCTTATCATGATCCACAATCTTAAAAATTGGAGCATTTGTAAGAAAATGCTTCAACCACTCAAAACTAGTTTCACACTCCTCAATCCATTTAAAATTATTCCCTTTCCTCTATAAATATGTAATAGGATACCCAATCCATGAGAAGTTCCCGATGGTCCACCTATGATAAATAACTTCCAACTCGAGATCATAAGTCACATAGTTCCGCTCATGCTCATTCAATGGCATTGGATCATATCATATCACCTTCCCTTCCCGCATCATGACTCCACCAAGGAATCCCTTGCAAGATTCCGTGCAAACCACAAGATCCTTATTAAGATCTACAATCTTAAAAAATGGAGCATTTGTAAGAAAATTCTTCAACCACTCAAAACTAGTTACACACTCCTCAATCCATTTAAACTTATTCCCTTTCCTCTATGAATATGTAATAGGATATCCAATCCATGAGAAGTTCTTGATGAGCCACCTATGATAACCTACTACTCCGAGTAATGATATGATCTCATCCACATTACAAGGATTTTTCCACTCCATGAAAGCTTTAATATTTTTTGGGTCTACTGGTATCCCCTCCTTGGAAACAACATGTCCCAAGTAATGAATCTAGGACTGAAAGAAACTGCACTTGGTGAGATTGGAATACAACTGATGCTCTCTCAACAATATCAACACTACTATCACGTGCTCTACATGCTCCTCCTTATTCTTGGATTATATCAATATATCATCAATAAACATTATCACGAAATTTTCTAGATAAGCACACAACACATTTTTCATTAAACAAATGAAAGTGGTTGGAGTATTAGTAAGAGAAAAAGAAAGCACCGCACAAGTCAAAACACTGCTGCTCCCTTCAATTAATCAAAACAAGTCATAAATCAACAACAATGGATACCAATTCTTGATATACACCTTGTTCAACCTCCTATCATCAATTCACAACCTAAGAGTACCATCCTCATTCTTTAAAAACAATATTGGTACACCCCAAGGTGATACACATAGCCTTATGTATCCCTTATCAAGCGTTTCCTTAAGCTGCAAATTCAATTCCACCAACTCTAGAGTGTTGATCCTATACATTGCTCTAGATGTTTGTGCTTCTCCCCACATCAACTCAATATCTCTCTATAAGGAGGAAACTCTGAAATATCTATAGGAAACACATATTGAGATTGTTGCAAAACAAGATACCTCTTTAGGACTTCATCATCCTAAACATCTTTCCCTTTGTCATTGAAAATATGAATTGTAAATAATACACATCCTTTCTAGAAACTGTGATTTTTCCTGCATAGTTGTAATTGTCCTCACTGATATTGGCTTCTTCTTTTCCTGCAACACTCTCCTTTCCCCATCATCATCCGGGTACTCAATGTCCTTATCGTATCAGTCCACTTTAGTCTATTAATGAACAACCAATACATGCCCAAAATTATACTACGTAATCCCAATGGAAGCACATTTAGATGTGCTAAGGTAGTAATATCATTCAACTCAAATGCACAAGATCTCACCTAATGATGAACCCTTCTCTTGGTCCCTATATCCAAATATGCCAACCAATAATTTGCATGCCATTTTTTTCAAGCAACACTTATCCACCAGGTTAGTACTGATATAACAATAATTAGATCTAGGGTCAACCAAAATGGAAATAAATTGAGCACAAAGATTACCTTCCATCTTGATAATTGATGTCGAATGATCACCCTACTTGTTATCTATTGTTGCATCAATTTGAGGAATAATTTTCCCAACATTTCCAATTGTATGTGCCTCCTAAGCACTATAAATTTGATGTCTGTCACCATAATTTGATGGACAATCTCTCTTGTGATGATCTCCACCACATTTCCAACAAGGAAAAGGGTTCTTGACATCACCTTGCTTTTTCTCCTCCAGTTTAGACCCATCTCCTCTATGAACTATATTCGATTTCTTATAAGGTGGTACATTCTTCTTGTCACCTACATCTTGAGGTCTTCCTCACTTATTATCCCACTTTCTTGTAGTCTTATCATTACCTTTTCAATCCCACTTAGGCTCAAACTTGTGCTTAGAATTCTCATAGCAATGCTTTAGCTTCCTGATGACTTCCTCCAATGATTGTGGGTCATCATACTCAATAAAATCCTTGAATGCTAAAGAAAATCCATTGATGAAACTTTGAACCTTTGCCTTCGGATCCTTGAGGTAGCACACATACCTCAACAACTCCATAAACTTCGTCGTATACTCTTCATCTATCATGGTTCCCATCCTCAACCCACAGAATTCCTTAACCTTTAAATCATAGTATCTCTTACACAAGTACTTATTCCTAATGAGTATTTTAAACTCATGCCAAGTCAACTCCTCTACTCGGATGCCTTTGGCATGCTTCACATCTTCCCACTAAATATTTGATCTTCCCTTGAGACTGAAAATAACTATATTAGCTTTCACATTCTCTGAATAATCATGAAATCCAAATAAAGTATTCATCCCAGGTACCCATGCTTTTTCATGTTATGGTTTCTTCACATCCTCATAAAAATTAGGAGGCTTGGCTTTCTTCAAATGCTATGGAAAATATTTCTTCACATTCCTCCTACAAGGATGTTAGAAATAATGATGATGATGTCTCTCTGAACCAAATCTAGAAAGAAATCCATGAGTTCTAGATGACTTGTTAGGTGTGTCCAAATATTTGTAACTTACAATTGTGTCATCCTTTTCCAACCTATATCATGATCAAGACTTGCTACCATATGACCCATTATTCCTTTCTTGTCCACGAAAAATCCTTAGTTGTCTCTACTTCTACAAATATGTAAGGATCTGAATGATGAATGCATTAACCTCAGGTTTCTTTTCTTGAGCTCCGAAAATCCCTTCTTATGCCACAATCAACCTGAGATTGTTTTCCTTACAACTTTTTATTTCTTCCTTCAAGCTTCTCAATATATCTGCTATAGCAACAGGGTACACTTCTCCTTATTCCTCAAATTACTTGTCCCATTTCATTGAATTCACATCAGGCTTGTATGGGGATTCATGTGAACTATATTCCACCATTTTTCTCTTCATCTTTGATTTTCTATCTCCTACAAACATGTCGTGGTAGATAAATGAAATAGAAGACATAATCAAAATCATAATCAACATCCCAATATCATCACGATGACACAAGACTACAACAATAACCATTAGAATGCATGTGTAACAAATATATCGATAACCAACATGCATGCATAATAATCACATCCACCCTAATGTTTTGTGCCATAACCTCGCTCGGAAACGAATCTATGACCACAGTATCAAAGGAAAGGTTGCAAGGAACGAAACTTGTCTCTGATATCGATATGTAACCACCCCTCCCACATTTACCCACTTTTGCAAGCTCTCTAGGATAAACATGAGATGAGTGTGAGTATGATATACCTGACCTCCAAGTTCCAGTTATGGAAGTGGGGTCAACAAATAAAAAACCAAATGACATCCCATATGGACTACAAATCACTTAGGAGCCTACAAACCACCCCAAGTGATCAATCACTAAGTTGGAACTCCTTTTCACTAGGTTTACACCCTAACCACACCTTCAACACCATGTGCATGTGGTTATGGCTCCAACCACACCCATAAGCTTGCCTACATGTGGTTGTGACCCGAATTCCTAGTTAAGTGCATGCAACCATGATATATGTGCCGCTTTTTTAGGATAACCACTAACCTACTGCCCAGAACTACTTGTAAATTTCCAAAATCATGACAATGATAATAATAATGTTAAAGAGTAAAATATTAACCAAAATATTGGCCTAGACATGCCTAATTCAAGATGTAAATTTCATCAAATAAATAGTAAACATGAAATTTGTGGGTCATGAATGCATATATCATCATAAAATTCTAAATTTCATCTTACAATCACTAAGATGGTGTCGGGAACTAAGTTGTTCTGAAAGAAACAACTTAAACCTTTCACATTAAATTTTCAACATGGGATTTCATGTTTTTAGTCCAAGGTTGTCTATAGTATTGGTGCAAGGCTAGTGTTCATATTACCTTGTTTTAAGTGTGACTAATAAGAATCAAAGACTAAGAAATGAAAGGAAGAATGAAATATTTTACTGAAATAATACTTTCTTTCTATCTCTAATTCATAACCAAACTGATAATGGAAGTAAATCATTGCATTCCTATGCAGAAATCATAAAGAAATTCACGTTGTTTCTTAGGAAACAATGACTATAATAAAGGAATTGAAATGAATCTATCAGGAAAGCATTAAATTATTTAAATCTAACAATCCTTACCTTACTACGAGAAACAATAACAAAACCGAATGTTGTGAAAGGAATTATATCTAATCATTATTCTGTGCAATTGGTGGTGATTACTAACAGTAAATCTTGTGAATAGTAATTCAATCAAAGGAATAGTATATCATTTGAAAATTGTCATTAAGAAGAAATAATGATACAGAAAACACATTAAGTGTTCTAGGACTGTGCCTATGGTCTCTGGAATCTAATCATCTTGAAGTTAACTTAATACACTAGATTAAAACCAAATTTCCAAAATATTCATTCATATGCCATAGTAAATTATAGGAAAATTTGTGAAAATTTAAGAAACTTTGTTCTCTAGTCACCTTTTACAATTGACAAGAGAAATTAACCTTATTTACTAGATTTTACTTGTCTTTTTTATGAAAACATAATTCTAAATTTAAACTAGTAAAGTTATCCTGAGAATTGAAAGATTCTTAGTATTGATTAATTCAAGGTATAAAATTTTCAGTATCTCTTTTGGAATAATAGATTATACTCCTTTTCTAGATGTCTCTTGCATATAAGACATGAATCCTTGGTCAACAGGCTGCAATTAGCCCAAATGGTTTCCCTATGGCTCGTGTTTCCTCAGTGACTCATGGAACAATGACCATCGTCATGTATTTCCTACCCACATATTAACTCAATTCATTAGTTAACAACATCTTTAATATTTGAATTGATTCATCAAGAAGGTAAAAATCAGAATGGCTATTAACTCACTTCTAAAACTCCTTAGCATCCAAATTATTATAATCTAAGATCAAAAATCTTGAAAAGCTAACTATCAACTAAGGAAATGAGGTGAATAATTATACCAATTCCAATGCCCAACATCACCCCCAAGGTTACCTTTTTTCATGCACTCATGCAATGAGATGGTTAACATGTAGTAGGGTTAAAGAGTAGGTAGGGTAAGGGCACTCGCCATAGTGTCTAAAACCATTCCTAATTTTAATTTCCTAAAATTATATTCACTTACCTGCATATTTTAGCTCATACTTAGACCTGTAATCATATAGAGGATACCAAATTATAAGACATTTTTAGGCCAAGAGGTGACTCCTCAAAAATGAGATTGTATTATTCATTTAGGTTGTTCATTATTATATACAAGAGGGAGCGACTATTCAATTTCATCTCCCGATGACTCTCCATTTCCTCTATTATTTATTTACACTATTTACAGTTGTTCATGCAATCCGTATGATTAGATGTCAACATTCCCCTCCTTAATCTGAAGGGATGTTAGTGAGTCCAAGCATCGTTCTGAATCTTTCAAGCTTTTCGCTTCCAAGCACTTTGGTGAAGATGTCTACAATCTTCTCATTAGTGGAACAATGGAAAATATGGATTGTTTTGGCCTCAACATGATGTCGAATCAGATGATATTTTGTATTGATGTGCTTCATTCGATCATGGAACTTTGGGTTCTTGTTCAACTTTATTGTCGAGGTATTGTTAATCATGAGTGGAGTTGATTGTACTTTTTTTACCTACAAATCTTCCAAAATTTTCCTGAGCCACATAATTTCTTTGTTGCCTCAACTGCTGCCACATATTCTACCTCTGTTATGGAATCTGTTGGAACTGATTGTTCGCATGATCTCCACGAGACAGGTCCTGATCCAAGACTCACAGCATAACCTAAAGTAGATACCTAGTTTCTTTGTCTCCATTGAAATCTGAATCAGAGTATCGAATCAAGCTGATGTCTCCCACCTGTGTATACTTGAGTCCAAATTCTTGAGTTCCCTTCAAGTGCTTTACAACTATTTTTGCAATAGACCAATGTTCCTCACAAGGCTTTTGCATAAACCTGGAGAGGATTCCAACAACAAACGAAATGTTTGGTCTGGTACTAGTCAGGTAATTGAGACTTCCTACAAGCTATCTATACTTTCTTGCATCCTCGAATTCTTTTCCTTCAATAGATGTGATCTTTAAGTTTTTTTCCATTGGAGTAGTTAGAGGATTGCATTCATTCATGCCAAACCTATTCAACAAATCTCCACTATACTTCTTTTGAGAAAGGAATATGGACTTCGGATGTTGAGTTACTTCAAGACCAAGAGAGTAATGAACATAGCCCAAATCAGTCATTTGAAAACCTTTCCTCAATTCCTTCTTTATGGATGCAATGTAGCTCTCATTGTTCCCTGTGATCAAAATATCATCTACATATACCAAAATATATACAGTTTTGCCAACCTTCTTAACGAACAAAGTTGCATGATCAAGATCATAATGTTTGAAGTTGAGTTTTAGAAGATGCTTAGTTAGTTTTTCATACCAGGCTCATAGTGCTTGTCTGAGGCCATACAAGGATTTCACAATTTTGCATACTTTATGTTCATGTCCTATCAAGAAAAATCCTTCAGGTTGGGACATAAAACCATTCTCTTTTAGATCTCAATTCAAGAAAGTAGTTTTTGCATCCATTTGATGGACTTTCCAACTATTCTGAGCTACTAGGGAAAAGAGTGTCCAGATGGTAGCCCATTTTGCTATGGGGACAAAAGTCTCCTCATAATCAACCCCTTCCATATGTGCAAAACCTTTTGCCACAAGCCTATCTTTGTGCTTTTGAAGTGAGCCATAAGCTTTATACTTGTTCTTGTAGACCCACTTGCAGCCAATTAGTTTGGCTCCCAATAGAGGATCAACAAGCTTCCAAGTTCCAATCTTTATCAAGGCATCATACTCCTTTTGCACTGCTTCTTTCCATTCATCATGAGAAGCATCTTCTTTGAAGGAAGTTGGTTCAAAATCTGTAGACAAATTCAATTCACAATCATAAGAAACATCCATATTAAGAGTTGAATTTCAGTCATCTACATCACCTCCATTTTGTCGGGTTGAATTTCTAGTTCTTGTCTTTCCAACCTCATTAAGATGAACACTTTCAAGTGTCTTTGTCAGCCACTTTGGGGTACCTTTCTGGGATGGTACAAACTGCTTAGTTGATTGAGTTGGGACTGAATCAAGATTGAGTCTCCCAATTCTGTCAATCACATCACTCAAAGAATCATCTATTGTTGGAGTTTCATGAGGGGGAGAGAGTGCTTCAGAAGAAGATTCTATAGGTTGATCTAGTCTAGGAATCCCCCCTCCAATATGTGGAATCTAATTATCAAATTCTTGAAATGTTTTTGCATTTGCGAATCTATCCAAGTGATCAATTTTTCACTCAATAACATTGTTAGTTTTAGATGATTCAAGAAAGATTACATCTCTAGATACAAAAAACTTTTTATTTACTTCATCATACATACGGTAAGCTTTTGTGGTGTTTGAATACCCCAGGAAGATACACTTGCGACTTCATGCACCAATTTTGTTTCTATGTACCTTTGGTATCAAGGCATAACAAGTGGAACCAAAGACCCTAAGATGCTTTACCGAAGGAATGTGTCCATACCACATTTCATAAGGAGTCTTGTTTCTAGTAGCATTAGATGAACATCTATTATTTTCATAAACAGCAGATAGAACTGCATCAGCCCAAAACATCAATTTATACATTTTTGAAAACCGTCATGGAGTGCACCATATTTAAGATTGTCCTGTTCATTCTTATAGCTATGCCATTTTTTGGGGGATTATAAGGCACAATTGTTTGATGTTTGATCCCATGTTGGAAAATATATCTTTCAAATTCATTTGAAGTGTATTATTTTCCATTGTCAGTGTGATTAGAGCCAATATGAGATTGTGCATAATTTCAATCCATGTACGAAAGTTCTTGAATGTTTGAAAAGCATCAGATTTGTTCCTCAATAAATAAACCTAGCACATTCTGGTGTAGTCATGAATAAATGTCATCATATATTTGTTTCCATTTGAAGAAGGAACAACCATTGGATCACATAAATATGAATGAATGAGTTCAATTTTCTATGTGCTCTGGAATGTGAATCATGAAAAGACTGTTTGCTATGCTTTCCTAGAATTCAAGCATCACATTGCTTAAGTTCCCTAGGAATTGTAGGAAAACCAATAACACCATTTTTCTTCAACAAGAGAAGGTTTTCATAGTACAAGTTTCCAAATCTAGCAAGCCATAAAACTTGATGGAAATGTACCTTCTTCATAATGAGAATTGTATGAGAAATTTTGTGCATGAGTAGAGGTACCCTGTAGCTTGAGAAGCCTTTCTTCCTCTATCCTCATCATGACAATTGAGTGGTCTGATGCTTTTTTGACCTCAAGATTTCCATCAAACGTATGAATGGAGTGTCCTTGATGGTGGATGTGGAACAAGCATAGGATGTTTCTCCTCAGTTGTGGGAGATATAAAACATGATGCAGAAGAAAGTCTGGAAGACCAGACAATTTAAGCTTGATTTTGAGAAGCCCTGATGGGTTTAGTTTTGATTTGTCTGCAAAGTATACTGATCCATCAACATTGTCAGTAAATTCTTCAAAAAAATCTCTTCTAAAAGTCGTGGCAAGTTTCTCCTGAATCAAGCAACCAGTCACTTTTCCAAGAAGCAAGGAAGCATTAAGTAAGTCTTCATTTGATCCAATATTATAGTGTGCCACAAATAGTGAGTGGATTCAGGTGCTTTACCTTTCTCTTTTTCATTAGTTTTACCTTTGGGTTGGTTTCTTTCCTTCTCAATTTTGTCCCAAGGCAACTTGCATGTGGATGCATCATGTGGTCCATCTCTTTTTGCAGTGTATACAACGAAAATCTGACTTTTCTCCTTGAGAGTGTTTGTCCCCTGCCTCTGAAATTTCTTCCTTTACCTCTTCGACCACCTCTTCCGCTATAAGAATCTTGAGCAAGATTATTCTCTATATTTGCAAGATATACAACCTCTTCAGAATAGTTAGGAGTTGTCTTCTTCCCAAAAGCTTTCTCTATTTCAACAATTTTGTTTCACAAGGGAGTCAAAGGTTATATCTTTGAGGTTTCCATTTTCTTCCAATGACTCAAGATAATTTGAGTAAGTGGGATAAAGAGCCTTGAGAAAAGCTATCAAAGGTGTTGGATTTTTGGGGCTTGACCTAGGTTTAGATTTAATTAACGAAACAAATCCCAATACTACTAGCCCTTTCGGCAACAGTTCGTGGAGCATGGACTAAGGTCTCACCCAAAGTAGTATGTGAGGGTACTAGAACCAAGTTTCCACACCCTTGAGATTTCTAATGAGTTCAAATGATCTGTTGTTTGCTCCTGTGTGCAGGGTTCTTCATGCACTATTCCTTGCGGCCTGATGCACTGCCTTCGCGGAACCTATCCAGGGGTTGTGCACCGCACTCTGCGTTATTCCTTGAGATATTACTTTTATTCCAATATTAGTTAATTATATTCACCTTCTTGAATGCCTTAAGTAACAATTAGCTATACAAAACATTCTTACAAGTGTGTGGAGTAAAGAAATAGTATACTTGCAAATTATATCCAATCATGCATTAAACTAAGAAAAGATACACTGAAATATAGTAAAACTTCTCTTTATTGATTCTCCTAATAGTTACAGACTCGACCTACCCTATGCAATCAGTTGTAGGGGTCCGCACTTAGCTACGAACTACTAGGCCTCTGTGCACTCAATTGCAGAGCCTTCTCCTACTCTACGACCTACAGACACACTTTTCACTTTGACTCAATCACTTAAACCTCTCATGCTCTTCATTCCTTAGTTATTCTTTCGTTCTTTCTACACTTAGAGCCTCACTCTATTTAGGTCTATCCAGCATACATTACATTACAAAACTAGGGCAGACAACCTTGTGACTCTAATATGACTTCGTGTTCCATACTCACAATTTGCGGAGCTTTTACAAAAGACTTGGTCAAAACTTGGGCTTTAAGCCCCAAAACATGCCTTGGGTTGATTCCATGCCCAATAGGCCCCCAAAAAAAAACATTGTGACTCACCCTCTAGTCACTCTGTTGGTGCAATGATCTTCACGTGGAGTCCCTTCAGTTGTTCTCGAACTACGGCTAGGTCAGCAGTGCACTGAGATGTTGTTTGCTAGATCTGTTGCATCCGTTCTTCCAAGATCATTGTGTTGAAAGTGCTTCTGTGCAGCAGTGTATGCATCCCCTGCTTGTGTGTGAGCTTGCCTTCAATTTCTGTTTTGATAGTGAAGACCTCGTCGATCCAAGGCTGAACGTGCGCCTTCAGGACTGATTCCTTGTGTCATGCCGCATCTACCTGCTCTTTCAGTGCTTTAGCCTATTGCATCGACGTGAGCTTCTAAGTGAGAATCACCATCTGTGTAGTTCCTAGGATGTTGTCATACGGCTGTTGGAGTTCTTGCACCGTTGTCTCTAAGTGCTGGATGTTGGGGTCCTCCTACCTTTTTGTGAGGACCTCAAGTGATTCTTCCAACATACTGGTGCAGTCTCACACTGCACCACCAACATCATCTAGTCCTACTGTGATAACATTAGTGCACTATTCTCTGACTTCCAGAGGGGTGAATGAATTCGTCTTTAATTGTAGCCTGGCGATTTGAAGGTTCAGCTCCAGCAGAACCTTTTTCAATTCTTCCCATGCCTCACACACCCATGTTGCTCACCTGTGGATGCACACCTTTATTGTTATGTCCACTGGGACGTCCAGCTTTAGGATGCTTTGGTAGGCTTCATATTTTACCTGCACAAACTATTGATTCTATGACACTAATTCATCACACTGCAAGCTCAATTGTTCCATATTGACTTTTTGCTCACTGGGAACTTGCAGTGCATGGATCTCCCTAGCTCGCAGCTCTATAGTTATTCCATCCTGCAAAACATATAAGGTCTCTCATGGGAGTGTAGCCAAATTGATACTGAGACCTTTTAGCATGCTAACCGTAGTCCTGTCGGCCTCATTTGTTGTCGCGAGTGCCCCTTCCGGTAGCACTATGATATTCATCACTAGTGCATGCAACATCTATTATGTTATCATTGTTTCGACTATGAGGCTGATCAAAAGAGTGCCAGCCTAAAGGGGGCGCACCTGTAATTCCTGTAGCTGTGCTCTAAGGGCCCCAAAAATAATCTGGTTCTTGTGCATGAAATCTTGAAGATACTCAGAGGTGACATCATGCACTGTCTCACTGATGTCATGTAGATCACCCTCGTTTAGGGTGATTAGGTCAATAGACAACTTCAATGCCTCGACCTTGTTACGTGAACCTTCCTGCTCTGTTGGCTACTGGCACTTGAACTGCATTGACGTAGTTTTGGGGTCCACACCTCCTTCTTCTGTCTCTGCCTCCTCTGCTTCCTGCTCCTGCGAAGACATTGTTTGCCCCACGCCTACTTTCACGGTTTCCTCTAGTGTTGTTGCTGCTACTGCAGCCCTTTGTTGCTCAGTTGCCTTTTATGCAGCATCCCATGCCACTCACACTATTGCTGTTGATGTTGCATCACTTCTCTTTTCTGCCAATTGTGCGATGTGCAACTTGGCCTCTTCTTTCATCCTCTATGCCAAAGACTTTTAAATTGCCTCCATGTCTAGGGCAGACCACTCCAGTGTCGATGCCTCTAAGACATTAAATATGACATCATCTATGGCTACAAAGGGTAGCTTCCTCCATTGTCTAGTTAGGTCCTTGCATGCTCTCATATAAATGTTATGCATGTTCGCTTTGAATTTCGCAAAACTCTGCAAGCTATTGTAGGCAGTGGGCAATAACCACTACTTATTGTTGATCCCCATTCTAAGGTTCTTCTCCATGAACACCCAGAAAGTTTTGCTTTCACAGATCCTAGTGGCATCTTTTGTGGCCCGGAGCGAAGCGTACTTTGCGGCCTTCCATAAATCCTTGTCAATTATGGGGAATTGACTATCCTCCAACAATTCCCTAGCCATGAGTGTTAGGACCCTACATTGTACATTTTTGCTATCATTCCACCCTTTTTCAATCCATATTTAAATTCTATGCTATTAATTTAATCCATTTTCCAAAGGTATATAACATTTCTTCTCATTACTATATCTTTAATTTGTTTTACATATAATTTTACATTACTTTCGTAACTAACCATTGATCGGAAATATATAGTTGCTAAAACAGTCTGAAGACTATAGATTTATCATTGTGGTCTATGTTGCTGAAACAATTAGAACAGTGTGCAAATCCCGTTGTTTAAACAACACGTGATTTGCATTCCAGATTTGGAAGCAACAAGAAAAGATCATCGAAGGAGCTATTACACTGGCTGCAACAACTACATTCCGAAATCGGCATTGTCACAACCATTGTAACAACATTTTGCTAATGGAAGAACCAACTATCCTATTTTAGCATATCGGGTTAAGAATATGATTTATAATGTAATTAAATGTATAATAGATGTCTCCTCTTTAAATGGAGGAGACATCATCATTAGAGGGGGTAGATAGACTACGGGAAGGTCTAGCTGAAAGTAAAGGGACTTGAATCTTTTTGTAATATGATACATTGACAGATGAATAAAATATTTTCCTAAGCACTCCTTCTTAGTTCCTTTTTCTAGGGAATCTTGTGAGAACGAAAGGGCCCACCTTCCTCACAAGCTTCACCCATTAATTTCTGTAGTGTGTTAGGTGTTATTTTTTTCCATTCATGCCTTGTTAAACTTTGTTTGCTGAAATTACTTATGTGTTATTAGAATTTTGTATTTACTGCTCAAACTCTATTTCTATTAAATTATTGCATTGTTTTCATAAATTCATTCATAGGTAATCAGTGATTATTCTAATTGGTAATCTGGTTACATAGTGAGTTTGTGAAGCATGGTAATCAGAAACAAGTGTTGAAGGTTCCTGCTTGGGGAATAGGGTCCTATTTTCTATTATAGCACAATTAGTTTTTTCCTTTGCAGGTTGATTTCTTTTCTTAGATTGTTCTTTTTAACGTAATCCAGGATTCTTTTGATAATTGTCTGCAATAGAGGGACTGTTCCTACTGTAACTCAGAGTAGAACTTCAGTTTGTTAAATCAAATTGTGATTAGTGTAATTGTTACTACAACTTTTCATTGCTTTTAGGATTGAGCATATACAGTGTGTGATTGCCTTTGAAACAAATAGACTTCGCTAGGTTGATAATTCATGTAGCACTTGGTTGTTTAAATTAATAAGGAATTAAAGTGACCAACATTTTGGTGCCATTGATGGGGAAGGTAATTTTAGATTTCAAAAGCATTAACGTTTTTCTTTCAGATGTGCAGAATGCATGAGAGGACGCGAGAAAACTAACCCTATAGGTGGCAAGGGCAAAGGAAGAGGAGGAGGAAAGACCTTTATTGATGACATTATATCAAAAGTTGAAACTTCTCAAAGGCTAAGCTCTTGCAATCCAAAGTCTTATCACTCCCTTCAAACAAACTATGAAATGGAGGAACTTGTGGGCCCTAAAATAGTTGAGGAGCTAGTAGAAGACATTGATGAACCAATAGAAGACATTGAGGAACCAATCGAAGACATTGAGGAGCCAAGAGAAAACATTGAAGACAGAGCAAGTGCAGTAGGATAACAACCAATGGAAGGGAACAATGAAGGATTCTTTGGTGGAAGACAGATAGGAGAAGGAAGAGATGAGAATTCTCTCTCTAACTTGGGATTTCCTATTGGTGATATTCCTAGAGGAGCAACTCCCATGAATAATATCCCAATTTCAGCCTTACCTAACTTCCATGTTTTATCGTCTGAAGATCCTGATAAATTTCTTTTTTAGTTTGATATATTATGCAGAAGCTATGATTACGTTACTAATGCTCAAAAACTGAAGCTATTTCTAGCAACTCTAAAAGGAAATGCACTAAGATGGTTCATGACTCTAGGAAGCCATGTAATATCAACATGGGAATAGATGAAACAGAAAATTCTTCTCAAATATCAAGACTACTGTGAGACGAGAGGAAAAAGGGAGGAACTATTTAAGATGGTACAAAAGGAGGATGAAAATATGGAGGACTTTGTGGAAAGGCTACAATATAATCTGCAAAGATCCAATCATCCCGATGTAAGTAAAAATATTCTTAAAACAATATTATTGAAAGGGGCGAGGGATGATTCTCTAGACATGCTAAATATGCTTGGTAAAGGGGATATATCTAAAGAATCATATGATGAAATTGTTAACAACCATCCTCTAATAAGCTTGCTGAAATAGCAGAACCACCATTCCCTGAGCATTTGGCTTTGACTAAAACGCCTGAGCCACATACTTTCAATCTTTTAGGGGAATTACAAAATCTTTATGTTAAAATTCCACTTTTACAAGAACTAAGAGATGTACCAATTTATGCCAGAGCTATGAGAGATATTTGTTTTAAGAAACCCAATAGGAAAGCTAAAGATCCCCTTACAGTTCATGTTATGGGTGATCTATCTACCTTAATGACCTGTAAAGCCCCTCGTATTAAATATGGTGATCCTAGCCATCCTACTTTTACAGTGAAAATTGGAAAAACAATCATTCTATGAGTTCTGGTAGATTTAGGTGCTACTATAAATATTATGACTCTTGAAACCTCACAATTGTTACAACTAAAGAATGTAATCAGAGAAACACCACTGGAAGGAGTCATTGAGGACCTAATCATCTCAGATGAATCCTGGAATTACCCAGCTGACTTTGTGGTATTACAGACTAAAACAAAGTTGGGGGGACATCCTCTAATTCTGGGAAGGCCTTGGCTGGCCACAGCCGATGCCTTTATCAGCTGTAGATCTGGTTCAATGACAATTTCTAATGGATATGAAACCAAGTAGCTTACTCTCTACCCTCACGCCACACCTATGATTAATAATGATAATTCTATATGGTTGGACTATGATGATAATGCTACTCAACCTATTTTTACTATCGGACAAGCTCTAAGCCTTAAAGATACCACTAAGGATGAAGTAATTAATAATTTTATTTGTTAACCCTCCTCAGTGACTGCTGAAACACATAATCAGTTGGATGCAATTTTGAAATTTGATACCCAGGAAAATCTTAAATCTGAAGATCTACCTCAAACATCAACTACCATCTCCTATAAAAGCATAACAGTAGAAATTGAACCTGGCGAGACATTGAACATAAATCCCAACTTGACAAATGTTGAAACACAGTAGCTAATGAAGTTACTTCTCGAAAATAAGGAGGCATTCACATGGGACTATATAGATATGAAGGGAATCTCTCCTGAATTATGTACTCATCGCATCTATATCAAGGGGGGTTGTCGACCAATCTGTCAACCCCAACAGCAAATGAATCATAATTTAAGGGAAATTGTCAAAGAGGAACTTCAAAAATTGCTTAATGCAGGGTTTATATATCCCATATCTGACAGTGAATGGGTTTCTCCATTGGTAATAGTCCCTAACCAAAACGGGAAATGGAGAGTATGGGTAGATTATAGAGCCTTAAATAAAGCCACTCAAAAGGATCACTTTCCCTTGGCATTCATTGATCAAGTGTTAGATAGTTTGTCAGGGAAGAAATTATTCTCCTTTTTAGATGGTTTTAGTGGGTATAATCAAATCCAAATTGCACCCCAAGACCAAGATAAGACCACTTTTAATAGTACCTGGGGAACTTTTGCCTATAGAGTTCTCCCATTTGGACTATGTAATGCACCAGTAACCTTTCAAAGAGCAGTTATAGGAATCTTCTCTGATATGCTTAATGAATCTATGGAGATATTTGTGGATGACTTTACCCCTTATGCTGTGTCTTTTGAGGATGCATTACAAAACCTTGAGAAAGTACTTAAACGTTGTGTACAAGCTCACATTTCCTTAAGTACTGAAAAATGCCATATGATGATGAATGAAGGAATTGTACTTGGACACTTTATTTCATTTTAAGGAATTTAGGTAGATCCATCCAAAATACAGGTAATTCAGAATCTTCCTATTCCTAGAACACAAACTGATGTGAGAATTTTTTTAGGACATGCAGGATACTAAGGAAGATTTATCAAACTTTTTTCTAAAATAGCCTCTCCTTTGTTTGTGTTACTTATGAAAAATGTTGAATTCAAGTGGATTGATCCTTGCCAGAAAGCATTTGTTGAACTCAAGCATCAATTATCTACAACTCCTATTTTAAGGGGGCCTGATTGGGCACTTCCCTTCCATATATACTCTGTTGCTTTGGATACTGCAATTGGAGTTGTCTTGGGACAAGAGGAAAACCGTCTTCCTTATGCTATCTACTTCATTAGTAAGAATATGACTCCTGCTAAGCTTAATTAAACAGTTACTGCACAGGAAATTTTAGCAGTAATTTATGCCATTAATAAATTTGGACATTACATTACTGGTTACGCTACTTTTTTCCATACTGAACACTCAGCTATTAAGTATTTAATGAACAAATCTATCACAAATTCTCGAGTCACCAAGTGGTTATTGTTATTACAAGAGTTTGATATTACAATTGTAGATCGACCAGGTAAATAAAATGTAGTTACTAATTTCCTTTCTCTATTAAAAGCTGATGATAATACTCCAGTAGATGATTCCTTTCCTGATGAATACTTATTTGCAGTATCTACTCACTCACCTTGGTATGTAGACATTGCCAATTATCTCGTTGCATGGAAGTTACCATCACACCTATCAAATCGAGAAAAAGAAAGATCATTCAGCAAAGTGCTTAATATAGCTGGATAAGTGGATGTATTTTCTACATAGGACTTGATCATGAAATCAAAAGATGCATTAGAGAAGATGAGCTTTATGATATACTTAGAGCTTGTCATGATGGCCCTTGTGGAGGGCATTTTTCTCATAAGAGAACGACACATAAAATTCTCAGGATGGGTTATTATTGGCCCTCACTCTTCAAGGATGAAAAGAAATATGTTTGGGCTTGCAATAGCTATCAGAGAATGGGTCAACCTAATCATAGAGATGAAATCCTATTGAATCCCCAGGTAATACTCAAACTCTTTGAAATAAGGGCCTTAGACTTTGTAGGGCCCATTAATCCTCCATCCAATCAAAGAGTTTACATATTGGTTTGCACATATTATATGACTAAATGGGTGGAGGCTAAAGCACTCCTTAGAGATAATAAAGAAGATTTTTTAGCTTTCCTATTTGAAGAAATCTTTGTTAGATTTGAAGTTCCTAGAGAGCTAGTTACAGATGGAGACCTCCTTTCAATTCTCATGGTTTTAAAACCACCCTTCAAAAATATCATATTCATCATAGAATGACTACACCATACCATCCCCAAGCCAATGGATAGGTCGAGAGTATAAACAAAGTTATAGAAGCCATTATAACAAAAAAAGTGATGGAAAATAGGAAGGATTGGTCTTAAAAGCTCCCTGAAGCACTACGGGCTTATAGAACTACCAAGAGAAATACTACAGGATTTTCTCCCTATGAATTGGTTTATGGTAAAAGTGATATTTTTCCTATGGAATTTGAAATTAAAACCTTAAGAACTACTTTAGTTGTTAGCCTTGATTTGATTGATGCACAGACAGCCAGGTTGCAACAACTTTAGGAATTGGATGAAAAGAGGTTAGATTCCATTCATCAAACAACTATGATCCAACAACAAAGAACAAAGTGGCATGATAAAACCATCAACCATAAGCAGTTCCAAAAAGGTAATTGGGCTTTATTGTATGATTCTCGGCTTGAAATTTTTCAAGGGAAACTACGTACAAGATGGTTGGGACCTTACGAAATAGATATTGTTTTTCCCAATGGAACAGTAAGGATCCTAACAATTGATGACTCTAGAACACCGTTATTAATAAATGGTTGTTGGCTCCGTCTGTACCAGTGACCCATTTCCAAAGAGGATTTTAAGGTCACTTGCATGGCAAATTCACATTATCTCTTTTTGGGGGAGCCTTCTGCCCCTCATTGCATTTAATTTTTGAATTATATTTTTATGATTAGATTAGATTTCTTAACTAATAATCCCTGTTAAGGGTTGGCATGTTACAATTGACTATTTTATAGATTCTAGGAAATAATTATTGGAAAGGAAAATCCTACTACAAGAAGATCCAAGCTTCATCTTGTAAAGCATTATTCATCTCATTTTAATCCATCCATAGTTTATTTCCCCATCCTCTAGTAACATTTCCATAATTAATTCCCCTCAATTATTTTCCCCATTTTCCCATCACTCTTCAGCAACATTTTCCCTATTGTTCCCATTCCTGGAACAATACTCTTCAGTAACATTTTCCCTATCTTTCTTGTTGCTGAAATACCACCCTTTACCCATTTTCCCATTGTTGAAACACCATTTCTTTCCAAAGACGTCACCATACAACACTTTTTGTCATGAAAACCACTTTCCTCCATTATTTTTATGCTAATTCTGTCTTTTCACTACCTTCTCTTATGATTATACAGACCTCTAATATAATCTCCCTCATGTTTCAAAAGCTTCTTCCATGACTATTATTGATCTATTATGAACGGGCACTATATTTTTCGAAATATGAATTAAAGGTAAACATGAGGTATGTAAATATTATGTGTAAGTACAATTAAACTATGGTTAAATGAGAAGATCACGTTCATCCTTACCACAATCCCCACACATTTAAAGTCATTATTACAACTTTAGTTGGGGGGAATACCAAAATTATACGCCATCATTTCACAGCAAGCTAGTTACCTTCATTTTTCTTACCCACTATCATGTCTTATCACCTCACTTCTTTGCTGTTACTCCATGTTCTCATTCGCAAAATTTACTCTGTTCGAAGTGTAGAAACTTGGTTTCTGACTGTGCATTTTACCAAAGCTAATTAACTATGGGACGACCTGCTATTCGACACGAGCCAGCTTGATAGCTCTACTTGAATTACAACCAGAGGTGTATCAAGATTTTCAGCAGGAAGGCTGGATAAGATATTTTAGATGCTTCATGGATTTGATCCATATCAGGTCCTTGAATTTGCATGAAATCTATAGGAAGATCATTCTACTATCCGGGGAGTTTGAATTCTGGTCATAGAGGGTGGCATAACATAGGTTTCATGTCTGCCGATCACTGGCACTAGATGGTTTAGTCGCAAGCATATTATTCTGAATACACAATAGGATTTTATTCTACCAAGAGAACAAGTCGAGCCCAAAGGTTGGGGTGTCCGACTTCACTCATTACAGCCTCTGTGGTTGAAGGTTACTGAATTCGTCAAACATTACCTTACTTGTGAAGGTCACTACCAGGTAGTCTATCGGCATGATTTTATCTTATTAAATAAATTGAGACATGGTTGACTGTTAAATATTCCTTATTATTTACTTGGGTGTCTAAGAAATATGTCACATTACTGCAGACATGTAAAATTCCCACTCCTTTCCCTCACCCATCACCATCTTGTTCAACTACTGATTCAGAGGGGTTTTGCTCAACAAAACCCTCCTCTAAACAATCCGCCCCTAGACCCTAAGCAAACTACCGAAATTCCTCAAGAAGATGTTGAAATCCCTCAGCAAATTACAAAAAATCCTCAAGAAATCCTTGAAAATCCCCACGAGCAGCAACCAGAGAGCATTTCTGATCCTCCAGAAATCCCACCAACAGAATCAATTGATCTAATTGACCCTCCCACCATATCAACTTCGTCCCAAAATTTAGAAAAATCATCTAATCCTACTGTTCATATCCCTAGTGACGATTCTGAAGATAACCTTCCCATCTCTATGCTAAAAAGAAAAAGGCAAACTAAGACTATTTTCCTACCAATAAAACAAACTAGGGCCTCAAACAAAGGAACTATCATTTCTGATAGCCCTCCCCCTCAGAGAAAACCCACTCATAAAAGGAAAATTACTACTCTCCCTACCTTTTTACCTTGAACACGAATGAGGGCATCAACTAAAGTGAAAACTATTACCACTATCCTAAATTCTCAACCTATTCATCTAAAACCCCATACCTCACCATAATCCCAAGTCCCGGAATCTTTAGTCGTCTCACCCGCAGGCACTGAAACACAAGAACCAAATGCCCAGTATTTTACGACATCATTTCTTTCAGAACAAGTAGCTGCCACATAAGAACCAGCTACTCATTCAGTAGCTGCCACACAAGAACCAGCTATAGCTGCCACACAAGAACCAGCTACAACTATAACACAAGAACTAGCTATTGATATACAAAATCTATACGCCTAGGATGTTGCACATCACATAGCTCTTACACAAGAACCAGCTACTCCTTCAGTAGTTGCCACACAGGAACTAGCTGTTGATATACAAAATCCTGAAGAAATTCTCAAGAAATCCTTGAAAATACCCACGAGCAGCAACCAGAGAGCATTTCTAATCCTCCTGAAATCCCACCAGCAGAATCAATTGATTCAATTGACCCTCCCACCATATCAACTCCATCCCACAATTTAGAAAAATCATCTAATCCTACTGTTCATATCCCTAGTGACGATTCTGAAGATAACCTTCCCATCTCTATGCTAAAAATAAAAAGGTAAACTAAGACTATTTTCCTACCAAGAAAACAAACCAGGGCCTCAACCAAAGCAACTATCATTTCTGATAGCGCTCCCCCTAAGAAAAAACCCACTCATAAGAGGAAAATTACTACTATGCATGTCTTTTTACCCTGAACACGAATGAGGGCATCAACAAAAGTGGCAATTGTTGCCACTATCCTAAATTCTCAACCTATTCATCTAAAACCCCATACCCCACCACAATCCCAAGTCTTAGAATCTTTACCAGTTCCACTCGCGATCACTGAAACACAAGAACTAGATGTCAAGGATTTTATGACATCATTTCTTTGAGAACAAGTAGTTGCCACACAAGAACCAGCTACTCATTCAGTAGCTTCCACCCAGGAACCAGTTATAGCGGCCACACAAGAACCAGCTACAATTGTAACGTAAGAAGCAGCTACTGATATACAAAATCTATATGCCCAGGATGTTGCACATCACGTATCTCTTACACAAGAACCAACTACTCATTCAATAGCTGCCACAGAAGAACCAACTACTGATATACAAAATCTAGATGCCCAAGATGTTGAACATCATGTAGCTGTTACACAAGAACCAGCTACTCATTCAGTAGCTACCACATAAGAACCAACTACTAAGACTGTGACTGATACACAAAGCCCAATCACCCTAGCTTCCCTTTTACAGGAAAATGAGTTTCTAAAATTAGAAATTGAAGCTTATAAGTAGGAATTAGTAATGGCAAGTGAAGCCTACAACAAAGAGCTTAATTTATACACTTTAGCCCATGCAGCATCCATGACCGAGAAAAATACAGAGAAAGATCAGTATAAGGAATATATGTGCAGCCAATGCGGTAACATTTATCATCAAGCAGTGTATAAAATAGTTGAAATCACACTGCCTGGAGCCTCCCCTGCATTCACATCTTGCACAATCAAAGAGGAATGCCCTACTGTCACACAAGAACCAGTAGGGCCTTCAAAGATTTTTGAAAAGGAAGCTAAACCACAGGTACCTTGACATGTTTTAACTGTTAAAGCTGAAGATCCTGTTTTTATTCCTACTTAGACTATACCTCGGCCTACTGTAAATATTTCTACTTAGACAGTACCTTGGCCTACTGTAACTATTTCTACTTAGACTATACCTCAGCCTACCACTTTCAGTACTCAAACACAAACTGAATCTTGGGATAAGCACCAAATAATGGACAAGTGGAAGAAAGAGTATGTAATTTCACAAGGTAAGATCTTGCAGGAGCATAAATTACTCTAGAAAAATCATATATATTCAAACTGGGGAGCCTTGGATTAAGTACTCCAACATTCTTGTGCCTAGAAGAAAGAAAATAAAGAGCTAAAAATTGAATTGCTCCTTTTGTTTGATTTGGTTCAGAAATTATTAGCTGCCAAGAAACCATCTTCCAATTACTCTCTTTTTCTTGCAGAACGCTTAGCGTTCTTTCAAATAAAGAAAATTAAAGATGGGAGACCTCATGAAGTATCAGGACCTGAACAGTTTGTGAAAACTTTCACAGAAGCATCTATCAGTGATCAAAATTTACTCTGTGATTTGTATCTCCACAATGAAGCTATCCCTGAGAATAGGAAACTCAATCTTAACCCTTTGATTGGTGATGTCCAGATTAGGGCATTCGCCTCCTTCTTTGCTAATCAGATCACATGGCAGATTACCTTTCTTGTAGCAAGGCATAATGAAGACAACCATCTCCTATGGATTCAATCCGAGCCAAAAAATGCTGCCATTTTTGTTGCAGAGTATCATAAATTTTTGAAAAGACCAGGGGTTGAACACACCAGGAAACTACAAGCAGTAGTGCTACAAGACTGCAAACACTTTTTTAAGACTAGGGAAGTTGTTGCCTTAAAAGAAAACAACTTATTCTGGAAATAGTCCTCTAAGGAAAGGCAGGAGTATAACCCCTTCAGTCCCCCTAATGTTGAAGCAGCAATCTCAAGGGTACCCAATTATATTAGATGTGTTAAGCAATGTGCTGAAAATTTGATAGGGTATCATTTTTGTTTTCCTATTCTATGGATGCTAGCACAAGAATATAAGGCTCACTACAAGTTGACCAAAAATGGAGAAGCAACAGCATGGCAAAGGCTGCAAAAGGTGCAAGGGTTCAGAGATCTCACTGATAGTACCTTATATAGTTACTGCTTAAGTAATTTTCACTTTAAGATCCAGTACTCAGACTTGGATTCCGAGTGAAGTTGCATGAGGACATGCAACCCTTTTAGCTGGGGGGATGTTAGGACCCTACATTGTACCTTTTTGTTCATATATTTTTCTACCATTCCACCCTTTTTCAATCAATATTTAAAGTATATTCTATTACTTTAATCCATTTTTCAAAGGTATCTAACATTTCTTCTAGTTACTATATGTTTAATTTGTTTTACATATAATTTTACATTACTTTCATAATTAACCATTGATTGGAAATATATATAGTTGCTGAAATAGTCTGAAGACTGTAGATTTATCATTGCGGTCTACGTTGCTGAAACAATTAGAACAATGTGAAAATCCCATTGCTGAAACAACCCGTGATTTGCATTCTGGATTCGACCGCAACAAGAAGTGATCATCGAAGGAGCTGTTACATTGGCCGCGACAACTACATTCCAAAATCGGCGCTGTCACAACCACTGTAACAACATTTTGCTAATGGAAGAACCAATTATCCTATTTTAGCATATTGGGTTAAGAATATGATTTATAATGTAATTAAACATATAATTGATGTCTCCTCTTTAAATGGAGGAGACATCAGCATTAGAGGGGGTAGACAGTCTACGAGAAGGTCTAGGTGAAAGTAAAGGGACTTGAATCTTTTTGTAATATGATACATTGACAGATGAATAAAATATTGTTCTGAGCACTCCTTCTCAGTTCCCTTTTCTGGGGAATCTTGTGAGAAGGAAAGGGCCCACCTTCCTCACAAGATTCACCCATTAATTTCTATATTTTGTTAAGTGTCATTTTTTTCCATTCATGCCTTGTTAAACTCTATTTGCTGAAATTACTTATGCATTATTGGAATTCTGTATTTACTGTTGAAACTCTGTTTCTTTTTAATTATTGCATTGTTTTCATAAATTCATTCATAGGTAATCAATGATTATTTTAATTGGTAATCTGGTTTACAGAGTGAGTTTGTGAAGCATGGTAATCAGAAACAGTTGTTGAAGATTCCTGCTTGGGGAGTAGTGTCATGTTCTCTATTATAGCACAATTAGTCTTTTCCTCTGTAGACTAATTTCTTTTCCTAGATTGTTCTTTTTAATGCAATCCATGATTCTTTTGATAATTGTCTGCAATAGAGAGATCGTTCCTACTGTAACTCAGAGTACAGCTTCAGTTTTTTAAACCAAGGTGTGATTAGTGTAGTTGTTACTACAACTTTTCATTGCTTTCGGGATTGATCATATAGAGTGTGTGATTGTCTTTGAAACAAACAAACTTCCCTGGGTTGACAATTCATGTAGCACTTGGTTGTTTAAATTAATAAGCAATTAAAGTGATCAACAACAAGCACTATGGATAGCAAAAGCCATGCATAGTGGAAATTTTTGCCTTGCTCTTGGGCTTCATGGAAATTCTCAAAGAATTCCCTGTAGAGGAACGTGAACTAGTTAAAATAGACTCCCTCCGCGCACTGCTCAGCCAGTGCTATCACCGATGCGGGTATTTCATCCACGCAGGTATTTTTTCCACGTAGCAATTTCACATAACCTTTCCTATGAGGATTTGGGTTGCCACACGTACTACTTTTTCCTTGATGCTGGAGATGGCGTAGCCCCTCTTCTTCTTTTCCAACTGTACTTTTTCTTCATCGCCTCCATGACAATGAAGTTACTGTTCTTCCCTTCCGATATAACCAAGAGGTCTTCTCTTTTGCATGGAAGCCAGGAAATTTAGTGAATCAAGTTTGCCGTGATGGGGATGGACTCCTCTAGCCACAAACACCCATCATGCATCAGGAAGAGCAGCTACCTGATGACAAAAATGGTTATTGGTGCATGGTGGAAGTGAAGCACCTAGAGCAGATTCAGTAGCCTAGCCTTTTCTACTTTGCACAACCACTTCCATGGCTCTAATTCTGTCACCCCTGCCATGGTGTTCTACTTGAGATACATAAGTTGTGAGGTCTCAAGGTGAGGGAACTTCGTGTGGTCAGCGAGATCCCAATCCACGAATTTCAAGCTCAGCACGTGTCCCAGGTGTGTGTCCTCAAAGATAATGTTGTCTGGGAGGAGCAGGGTTTGGAGCAAGCCCTTGGTCTCATCAAAGTCCTTGGGCACTCTAGCTTTTCTTTCCGCGGGGAAACATAGGCAAGCAATTTTTTTAGTGTGGTGGAGGGGTTGCACAGGCTCAGCTTTCACCTCCATGCTTTCGTCCTCATCTTCTGCAATGAGTAGGTCCTCCAGGTTTTCTTCTTCTTCATCGGTTTTGACGATGATGGATTTCCCCTTGTTCTCCACTGTCAACTTGGTGTGTAGTGGGTTCCATGGGGAGACACGTACGGGGACCATTACCTGTTTGTCCTTCTTGGCTCTTGGTGTGCAAAGTGATTTCGAGATTTCTACCACAGTCCCAGCACCTTTTGGAGCATTGCCCATAGTCAGGGCCTGCACAGCCTCTTTAGTGGTCATTTTTGTTATCTTTATAACGTCTCCTACTATTGCCATCCTGCCCATCCAGAAACCTAGCACTCGTGATGTCAGGGGCTTAATCAACGATCGACTCACAACAACTAGGGCTCTGCTCAATGGCTCAATTTGCAAATGACCAAGTGCTGTTTGCTGGGTAGCCCTTTGTAATTTATAGCACTCTTTGAATTTGAATTCAACCATTCCCCACAAATCCTGTTCATTAATGTTCCCTTGGTGGCAGATTTTTCCAAATCTTGCCCATAAATCGTGTCTTAAATGCCTGTTGGCCACTCCATTTGGCCTCAATTCCAGCATCCCATGATCAATAGTGACTCCAGTGATCACTTTTTGGCCAGCTCGCATCACGGCACTAACCCCATGCATGGTCGCAGACCTAGTGACTCTTCACTTCTGTGCGCAGCTCTAATATTGCACAGTTCCAGGGCATAATAGTTTATAGTCCTACGCTTCCTTTCAACTTCCTAGAGTGCTAAGAGTACTCTTCCCTTGGCTAGTCAAGTGGCCATGCCAACAGTGTGTGGTTTTCTCTGGTCATCCATCATTCTTTCCGGGAAATTCACACCTCTTACTGGCAGCGTAGTACACCTTATCATATACAGCACATCCCCCTAGTTAATTCCCTTAGTAATATGCACTCCAAGCCAAGGCATCAGACTGATAAATTCGTGGCAATAGTCCTCAAACTTGTCAACATGATCGCGCTCACCCTGTTTTATCACCCTGGTCTTCATATCGAGAAAATCATCCCTTATCTCATCCTTTAGATTCTTGACTTCTGCTTCGACCAGAGTGATGTTCTCCCTTAATCGCACCCTTTCTTTTTCAAGTTCTTGGAGCCTAAAATTTCCCCGATGGATTTCTTCCCCAAGTCCCAAGTGTTCTACTTCTTGCAGCTGTGTGATCCCTTCTTTCCATGCTCCGCAAACAGTCACATCTACTGGTTCTACTATGTGTAGACTAGGCCTTTCATGCTCCCTGGGGATTACAGTGTTCACTTCATACTCCCAGCATGGAGGTGCTTGCATGGTCAGGGTCTTGCATGCAATCTTATAATCCCATAGAACAGTTGGTATGTGCAAGTTCTAGTCAGTTCGCTTCGCATTGTGGACTTTGTTCAATGCCTCGTGTACTTTGTTAAAGGCTTTTGCACAGATATCCTTCTATGCAACTCGTCTCTGTACTCCATGGTTTCAACTGGAGGGGTCGTATGTGCCCTTTTCTTTCTCGCACCTGCTTACTGATCGTGTCTCCTACAACGAGGACTGTGTGCATTCCCATAGGTTTCACACCATATGCTTGTATCCACCTGGAAAGGTGGGTGCACAAGCTGTTTCATCCATCATACTTATCTTTTAACCGCATATGAGGCTCCAAAAAATGTATGTGCATCATCCTTCTACATTCGTGCCAATCCTAAAAACTTTTTTGGTGGGTACCCCACCACCTTGTGAGCGTAATGTGCAATACCCATGTCAGAGCATTGAAGCATTGTTGTTTCAACACTTCTCTTTCAAATTTGTTTAGGAACTCATCCAATTCACCTAATCCATTGTGTGTAGGTAGATCTCAAATCTTTGTTCTTACATAGTGCAACGATCTCATCATCATGTTACAGTTGAGTGTGGTTACCTCATGTAACCGATTCTTCCATCATTTTATCTCCTGGTCAGAATCTGATGTGCAGGAGCTTTCGCGCTCCCATGAGATTCGACCATCCGTGGCTGGATTTACTCAATCTTAATCATGCGCAATTATCTTGTAGATGCAGTCTAGATCATTGTCATTGTCGTAGTCGCACACTAGCTCTATGTAGCATGATCCTTCTGTCGAGTTTTAAGGTACCACTACGCGTAATGACTTTTTCTCAAAAATCTCTTGCGTTTCTTTAGAGTTATCACCCCGTTCATGTGAGTGGCCAAATCTATTCCCAGTAGCATGGGGTAGAGATTGCTATCATCAACGATCTCTATCACTTCGAAGTCTACTAACACATTTTCTCCTTCAATATCTACTATGATTCCCTGTAATCTGCCCATAGGTATGATCTTTTGCTAGTTTGCCATCCATAGTTGGATAGGAGACCATTGTAGTGTAGGCCTCCCCATGTTCTCCCATGTCTACTTCGGTAGGATGTTTATGTCTGATCCTAGATCTAGAATTACTTGGTCCATCTCATATTACCCAATCTGCGCAGTCAATCTCATTTCCCTTCTTGTTCATTTTGTGTGCTTTCCGAGCTTCCAAACTACACATGGTTTTCCTTGCACGATCCCTGCGCATCTATTTATGATTTCTTGTAGTCCCTTTACAACCTTGTTGTCACACAGTAGCTTCCTGCATGTTTCTAAGAATGTAGTGAGCATCGATGGGTCCATTTCTAGCTCTAGTCTGTCTTTACATCCTAAAGTGGAGGCATTAGTGAAGCTCCTCTTAGCTTCCATCAAGGTCTCCCTAGCACGATACAAATCAAATTTTGGTTCCTTCGTTGAAGCCTTGCAAACCTAGGCACTTTCTTCAGGTTGCTTGCCTTTGTCATCCCCTATCATAATTCCACTCTGGAGCACAATATTTACATTAGGTTCTTCCTCACATGGCTCATACCTCATCATTTGTAGGTTTTGAGTTGGGGGAGGCTAGAGTGCTCCTTTATTGCACAACTTCATTATTAGTGTGGGACAGTTCTCCATCTCATGATCAACATGTCTACAACATAAGCATAATGGTCGCGTTGGATTGGTACAATCGTGGGCATAATAACCTGACCCTCCGCAATTGTAACATATCAGTTGTCCATGACATCTACCTGGTCCCCCTCTACCTCGGTCTCATCAGTGCCTGTGAAATCCAATGTGTGCTATTCCTGAATTATGATTGAGGGGCCAGCTTTTGGCCTAAACTATGTAGGTACGAATTTGATCCATAATCAACTCATAACTTCTACAGGTGTTCTCATCATGTCCTACTGACCTACATAAATTACAGAATAGTTATTGTGCATTCTGCGTATACTTCTATAGTAGATGGTAGTTATCTATAGCATCCTTTCCTCTTATCTGACAAATCACACACCATAATTCAGGCACCATGCTTATTCTTGCTTATGCCTCCGATCTCAATGGCATTGCTACCCGTCCCTCAAGGTAATTTGTGAACAATGGATAGTGGTCCTTGTCATATCCCTGACCTTTGCATTTCATGCACCATACCTCCTCGTGCACTTCTGGGCAGGCTATACTGTCTTGTTTCAAACTCTGCATCTCAAGGCACAAGTTTTTCACTTGCGCATGGATTTATTGAACTCCCAAGTTGGCGTCTTGTATCAAAGTCTCATGTAATCTCATCACAACTTCTAAGGCCTTAATGATAGCATGTTTTGTAGATGCGGAGTTAATGATGCTGCAAACTATTCACGATGTTGTCCATCTGTCAACATCATGTTAGCCTTGTGAATTGTGCCCAAGGGGTCTCGCCTGGTAGCATTATGATTTCCTTGAACCCAATGATCGACTACACCTCTGACTTTGGCCTACTAAATTCTTTGTTTAGTGCAGCTTGGATATTGGTGATCCCTGTGTTTGGATTTTCATTGGAATGCTTAATGTACCAAGTCAACGTAAGATCCTGCAGAGCCCTGACCAATGTCACTTTCTTTATATTGTCATCTGTGACTCCCTATGCTTCCCATACATATTTTATCACGAACCAGAGCTAGTCCGGATCTCCATTCCCTACTCCTTTGAACACTGGAAACTTTATTGCACTTGCCATATTGAATTGTGGTGGTGGTGGAGGTGGTGTGGGTGAATATGGGGGTAAATATGGTGAAACTAGCAGTGGCTTGGGTGGGGGTGTTATGCGTGGAATTCTCTATCTTATCAAATTGATCGTACTTCTTGGTGAGACCCTCATGAGCTCATCTTTGTCCCTTCGGAGAGGTGAAATCAAGGGGCTAGTTTCTAGTTTTGTGCTACCTTCCTTTCTATAGATCCTCCCACTTCATGTAGCCCCAAACAATAATTTATTCACTTAACTGATTTCTCACATAGTAGCATTTTAATCCAAGTTCTCAAAGAGTTAATGTACTTACCTCACAGCCCTTTGAGGAAGCATCGTTATGCCTCACTATAGCTGATTAAAGTATCTACGGTGAACTCGGTGATGAATCCTAGTATGATTCGATCGAGCTAGTGATCAACAGTGTGCGTGGTCATATCTTCTGATTCTTCCAGTCTGTGCACCAATTCTGGAGTCCACACAATAGGTTTGTCGAGTGTACACCTCCCTTCACTATCTGCTAGCTTCGCAATCCACTTGTATAACTTAGTGGGGAAGAATGCAAAGAAAATTTCGTGGATTTATCTCTATAAGTAGCATTCAAACCACTCTTTCTTTGATAGTCACGGATTCCTACTTTCCTGTGCCGCGAATTCGTGAATCTTCCTGTCCAACCAATCTTCAATTCCTTTCTTTTTCAAATTCTAGTGATACGACATCAGACATCTCTATGTAGATCCCTGTCCCAACAACAGAACCATTTTTTGGCTTGTTGGGGCCTGTCCAAGGTTCAGAGTTAATTAGCCAAGCAAATCGTGCTACTACTAGCCCTTTCGGCAATAGTCCATGGAGCGCGGACTGGGGTCTGACTTGAAGTAGTATGGGAGGGTGCTAGAACTAGCTTTTCGCACCCTCGAGATGTCTGATGAGTTTGACTGGTCTGTTGTTTGCTCCTGTGAGGAGGTTGCTTCGCACATTGTTCTTCACGGCCTGATACACTTCCTTCGCGCAACCATATCCAAGGGCTATGCATTGCACTCTATGCTATTCCCCGAGATCTTACTTTTATTCCAATATTAGTTAATTATCTTTTCCTACTTGAATGCCTTAGGTAATAATTAGTTATACAAAACATTCATACAGGTCCGTGCAATAAACAAACAGTATACTTGCAAATTATATCCAATCATGCATTAAACAAAGAAAAGATACACCGAAATATAGTAAAACTTCTCTTTATTGATTCTCCCAATGGTTAAAAACTTGACCTACCTTGCGCACTTTGTTGCAGGGGTCCATGCACTCAACTATAGACTACTAGGTCTTTACGCACTTAGATGTAGAGCCTTCTCCTACTCTATGACCAACAGACACACTTTTACTTCAACTCAATCACTTAGACCTCTCATGCTCTTCATTCTTTAGTTATTCTTCCCCCCTTACTACACTTAGAGCCTCACTCTATCTATACAATCCAATCCTCTGCGGACCATGGGTAGGTCTATCCAGTTGAAATTACATTACAAAAATAGGGTGTACAACCCTGTGATTCTATTATGACTTCGCACTTCGTGCTTGCAATTCGCGGAGCTTTTACAAAAGGCTTAGTCAAAACTTGGGCTTTAAACCCCAAAACATGCCTCGAGGGGATTCCATGCCCGATAAGAGGAATGTCCAGCTCAACATTAGTGACTTTGATATCATGCATAACAGATATTACTTCTGATGCAAGAGCAAGAGGACCATCATTTTTGTTAGAAAATTATATATTACGGAGCAATGGAACACATAAAATATTGCAGAAATATAAACACAGAAAATGCACAAAACAAGAGAGACACAGATATACGTGGTTCACCCAGTTTGGGCTAGTCCACCTCGAACAGCCAGTCCTTCCTTTCTATTATCCAGCAAAATGAAGAGACACAACCTACAGCAAAGCCGCTGTAATATCCT